>JAHRHZ010000030.1:1549558-1612536 GCA_024137785.1 Ginglymostoma cirratum | reverse complement strand
CCAGCTCTACACCTTGTTATCTCTATGTATGATTCTATGACTCTGATTATTTTTTCCTTTTTACTGTCTGGTAGGATTAAATATAACATTATGGGGCTTGTACACCACGCCTGAAAATGACTTGCCTTTTCATCATTTCTCACCACCTGTAGTTTACTACATAAGCATTCTAGTTTCCTAAATTTGGATTATCTCTTTCTCTTACTTGAGTGATGATTTTAAATAAGACCGTCATCTCCCTCCTTTTTCCAGATTGCTGTACTTCCAAAATATCATATACGTCACAATATTCAGATCCTGATCAATATTAGCGTACTGTCATATCTCCAATTATCCATCCTTACGTTCTTGTTTATTTCTATTCACCTGTTTTGTTTCAAATTATACATGAATTCAGATGGCATTTAGTTAACTTCCCAGGGTTTTTTTGTCAATTTATGTTCTGTATCCCTTTTCTTTTGAGGCTCTTCTAAATCTGGTGCCTACTCGGTGTGCTGAACCTCTTTCCTTAATTCCTATGTCAGTGATACCTACGTGGACCACAAAGGCTAGATCCTTCACTTTCAACTAAGTTCCTCCCCAGCCCTGATATTCTGAACACTTGCGCTGTGCAGGTAACACAGCCTTTCTGCTCGTTACTGTAGAACAGCATCAATTTCTTCATTATATTGTTCCCCACAGCTATAGCATTCCTTTTTGCTCTCCCCAAATTTAGGAGGTTTCTTAGTGGTTTGGCCATCTTCTTCTTTTTCAAATTATCCAGGTAACTCTTTGGTCACGGTTTGCAGTGTCTGCAGCTCGGCGTCGTTCTGAGTTAAAGGTTCTTGAGCTACAAACTCTTGCCTTATAACACATCACTTGTCCTTTCATCTTTAAGTTTTAAATTAACCAAATAATTTCACTTAATTGTTTTCCTCCTTATGTTTCATAGGCCTTGCCACCATTTTCTGTACTATTTTAACCTTTTATGGAACAGAATAAACTTTAGCAGATTTCTTACCAGATATTTACAAAAAGCAGGTATCTTCCATGAAGGTTAAGAACTAGTGTTAGAAAAAGCAAGGTAATGCAGCCTTAGCTGCTTCCCCTAACTCTGTTAGTAATGCAGTTTCCAGCTGAAAATCATGCAAAGTTACACTGAAACCCCTATACTTGGCCTTGTAAGCTCAACACCAGGTATAAAAAATCAACTTAAATTACTTTCCTTAACTAACTTCAGTTGCTCCCTTGTAGGGAACTTGTGTATCCTGCTTTAGGCTAGATGAAATTTAGAATTTAAACTCTAAATTTAAGTTTATTATTGAACACAATTTAATATTATAATTGTTACAGCGCCAAAACCTAATGGCTGAGACAAAACTATGGCTTTTAGGTGTATTTTGTTTGAAGCCAATAAAATAAACAGTTTGAGAGGTTTTTTTTAAAACATGTTAGAACAATCGATGTAGCAATCGTTGTAGTCAGGCTCCCATAGACCTGGCGTTTTAATTTAGCTTTCAGCAGTTGGGGTTTTGAAGTTGGAAAGCAGTTATACATCACTCAGTCACTGCAAATAACAAATGGTCCTCTGTCTCTCAGCCAGAATTTTCTCTTGGTGTTCTTTCTTCTTGCACCAGTGAAACATTGTATGTGAGGCAAACTATTTTACTGAATTTGCCTTTTGCCTTTTACCAAGGCGGTTTTTATGGGATGTTACGATATTGGAACAGGTGCTGTTTAATCATAGAATCCCTACGGTGTGGAAACAGGCCTTTCGGCCCAACAAGTCCACACTGACCCTTGGAACATCCCACCCAGACCCCTCCCCCATAACACACCTAATCTATGCATCCCTGGACACTACAAGCAATTTAGCACAGCCAGTCGCCCTAACCTGCACATCTTTGGACAGGTGGGAGGAAACCGGAGCATGTGCAAACTCCATTCAGACAGTTGCCTAAGGGTGGAATTGAACCTGAGCCCCTGGCACTGGTGAGGTAGCAGTACTAACCACTAAGCCACCATGCCGCTCCAAAGAAACCTGGGCTCATCTGGGATTTGAACCCGGGACCCCCCTCATATCAACACTGCATCGTACCCTAAGCAAGAATCATAGCCCTAGTTTAGTTGTTGAATGATCTATTATTCTGTTAAGTTTTCTAATGGAGTTCAAGTAATACTAATTCTTCCTTTTTGTATTTTAACTGTAAGGTAAGTATAAAGCGTGTTTTCCTTTATACTGAGTAACGTGACCAATCAAATTACATCCAGAACACAAACTGACACTTGCCTCTAAATAAGATAATAGTTATGGTCTAGGCTATCCCGTTGATATATTTGAAGGGGTTTTGGTCTGGCCCATTAACAAACTGGGGGCTCACATAGAATCAAAATCTCTTTCAGAATGAGTTAAGGATTATTGGGCTCAAAGACAGAGTGGTGAATGTTTGTTTCTTTTTTGGGTATTGCACTTGGTTGTTTTAAACAGTGTGCCTTGTGCATTAATGGGTCTTTCAATCAAGAGTTTCCTGGGTGTGGCAGAATTCTCTTTTGCTCACTTTCTGTAAAGTGCACAGACACATCTTTTGAGTTGGCAACAAGCTGAAGGTGGAGTTGACTGTGTTGCAACAATAACCCTGCTTGGTTCCTGGTGATTGTAAATGCTATCATTGGAAATTGCAAAATTTTCATGACAAATGAAACAGCTTGAGTTACAGACAATAGCAAGGGAAATGGCTGTAGCAGAACAAAAAGTAAAGAAAAGAGTAGAAACCAAAAGAACTATGGATGCTATAAATCAGAAACGAACACAGAAGTTGCTGGAAAAGCTCAACAAGTCTGGCAGCATCCGAAGGAAAAAAGTTAGTTTTGGGTCCAATGAGCCTTCCTCAGAATGGAAAGGAAAGAATAGCCCTGGCAGAAGAAAAAGGAAATGAAATAGAATTATGATTAAAAACAGGAAAAATCAAAAAGGCTGGCCCTAGTAGAAGAAAAAGAGAGAAAGAAAGTGAGAGCTTTTCAACTTCAGAAATTAACAATAAGAGGAAAGCTGAGCTAAATAGTGAAAGTAGAAGCGGTGAGGAGGACAGTGAAGGGCAAATCCATCATTTCCAAAAGCCTGGTGGGGATCTGTTTAAATATGTCCAAGCATTACCAAAGTTTGAGAAGAATACCTTTTTCACTTCATTTGAGAAAGTGGCTAAACAAATGAAAGGGCTGGTGACCATGTGGGAATTGTTAATTCAAACAAAATTGATAGGTAAAGCTAATGAGGTATCTGGGGTATATGATGAGGTGGAAAATGCCTTAAGTGCATATGAAATCATGCCAGAAGACTACGGACAATGTTTTGGGAGTCGGAGGAGGGAACCTGGTCAAACGTACACTGAGTTTGAAAGAATCAAAGTAATTTTAACAAGTGAATAAGGGCATTGAAAATAGTTCAGACACATGACTCTCAGAGAGACTGTTATTTTGGTGGAGTTTAAAAATTCACTTCCTGAAATAGTGAAAACTTGCAAGTGCAAAGGTTAGCAGTAGAAATGGCAGATTTTGTTCATTAATCAAAGTTTGGCTTCTGACATTCAGTTTCTATCTGTGAGGGATAGAAAGCAGGGAAAAGAGAAAACTTGGGTGGTAAGAGAAAAGGAGATCTCATTAGAAATGGAGTTCACGGGGCAAAAAGCAAACCCATGGGTCGGGGAGGGGAGAAGATTTTTTAAAAAAGCACCAGTGTTTTCACGTAATAAAGTAGGATTCATGAAGTTACAGTTTTGCTGGTTTAAGAAAAGCACTAGGAAGGTAAATGTGGGTTTATTAAAGTAGTAAAGGAGATCCAAGTGGAAACTTAAGAGTTAGAAAAGAATCTACAGCTTGTTTGCTAATAAGAAATTACCATACCCCTCAAAAAAATTTACCTGTGGGTAAAGTTTACTTGTGTTCCAGGAAGAGTAGGTAAAGAAATTTAAGATATGTGGGAACAAGTCAGTCTTTGGTGTGAGATGAGGAGGTACGTACCTCGGAAGGAGTATTGTCTAACAATGTGGTAATATGTAGAATACACCTGAGAAGAGTAATGTTCCATTGTATAAGGTAATGTTGGACAGTCAGATCCATCCTCCTATAACCCACCTAAATACACACTACAGGCAATTTAACATGACCAATCCACTTAATCTCTCTCAGTGCAAAGATGTGCAGGAAACCGGAGCCCCTGAAGGGAACCCATGCAGAGACAGGGAGAATGTGAAAAGTGAAGTGGTGGTCAGACTAACAGAAATTGTTTGTTCTGGAGATACAATGTATCCTCAGGAATGATAGAACTGGATGACGGTGGGATTGATGCCTGCTGTGGTTGAGAAGCCAGTGGGAAATAAGGCGACTGACGTTACAGGAAATATATCCTAGGATTTTTCCTGACTGTGTGGCAGCAAGTCCACCAATGCCATACATTGGAATAGAAGGAGAAACCAAAGAATTAAAGATAAGGAAGTTAAGTTTAATTATCAGAAACTGTTTGATTAAATCAGATTCCCTACAGTGTGAAAACAGGCCCTTCGACCCAACAAGTCCACACTGACCTTCAGAGCATCCGACCCAGACCCATTTCCCCCTATAACCCACCAGCCAACACCCCCCTGGACACTATGGGCAATTTAGCATGGCCAATCCACCTAGCCTGCACATCTTTGGACTGAGGGAGGAAACTGGAGCACCCGGGGAAAACCCACGTAGACACGGAGAATGTCGCCCGAGGGTGGAATCGAACCCGGGTCCCTGGCGCTCAGAGGCAACAGTGCTAACCACAGCCGTTTTGAGGAAAATATAAGAACAAGTGGAGGACAAAGTGAATATTTTAGTTTAGAGGTTAGTTGAACTGTAACAAAAAGATGAAAACATTTAAAGCAATTTTATTTTAAAGAATGAATGTATCCCAGAATGCTACAATCGTAAAAATGAAGTCTTGAGGAAATAGAGGCCATTATATATTCAGGCAGGTAAAACATGGGCAGAAGTTCAAGTTTTATTACTAGTGGGTTATAGAAAGGAAGTGCTGCGGGTAGCACATGAAGTACCAGCAGGACATCGTTTGTGAATAAAGAAAAGTCTAGCCAAAATACAAACCATTTTTATTGGCCTCGACTGCATTGAAATGTAGTTGAATTTTGCTGGACCTGTCACATGAGTCAGGTAATAGAAAAATCTCAGGTAATGATAAAACCAGCATCCTCAATACTTGGGACCCCTACCTTAAGCAAAGTAGGAATCAATATTTGTTGACTATAATGGACATGTCTGAGATTTCTGGAGGCCATTCCTTGAAACAACGTCACAACTCAAAGGATTGAAGAAGAGTTACTCAATTTTTTTTTAACTAGATACGGATTACCCACAGAGATACAATCAGATCAAGGGTCAAATTTTACATCAAAATTGTTCAAGGAAGATTTGGATAACTTAAGAATAAAACAATTTAGATCAACCATATACCATCCAGAATCACAAGGAACATTGGAATGGTGGCATCAAACTTTAAAAAACCCTGCTGAAGACTTATAGTCATGACTATCCAAAGAATTGGGATGAAGGAATTCCACTTGTAGATTTTGCAATTAGGGTGCACCTAATGAATCAACTAAATTCAGTCCATTTGAATTAGTTTTTGGTCATGAGGTGAGAGGACCACTGACTTGTCAATTTTTCTCTCCATTTCAGAGGTCAGACACCACCTATTTGAACTACATGTCAAATTTTAAGGAAAGATTATATAAAGTGGGTGAGTTGGCTAGACAGCACTTGAAAGTGGCACAGGATGTGATGGAACAGGAAGCAGACCAGAATTCAAAAAAATTATAGTTTCGCTAAAGAAAATAGTAATTAGTATTACTGCCAGTGGCAAGTGAACCGTTAAAAGCAAGGTTTACTGTGCCTAATCAAATCAAAAGCAAATTGAGTGAGGTGAATTATTTCTTAAGAATGCCAGGTAGAAGGAAATCTGAGTTTGTCATGTGAATATGCTCAAATGGTATTTTGATAGGGAAGGAAAGCAAAAGAAACAAATGGTACTTGTGATCACTGTGATGAGCAAAATCCAGGTAAATTTGAATTTGATATTCTGCAAATCAAATTAAACTGGATAATGAAGTTCTCAAATTGGGAAAAATGATTGAGTTACCTTCCAGAGGAAAATTGAAATGACCTGGGGAGAAATGTGGGAATAAGCTGGGCACTGCAACATGATTTGTAGATATTGGGAATGGTGTACCAATTAAGCAACATCCATATCAACGTGACCCTCCAAAATGGGCACAGGTTCAAAAATGACATTGAAAGCGTACTCCGATGATACAATAAGAGTGAGAAGCAGCAAATGGAGCTCGCTCATTGTGATGGTACCAAAAACCACTTAGTACCCAATGATTATATATTGAATACTGCAAATTCAATACAATCATGAAATGTGATTCATATCCTTTTACCATGGCTGGAAGACAGTATTGAGAATATGCAACAAGCAATTTGTATTTTGAAGAGGGACTTAATCGGAAGTTACTGGCAGATACCTTTTTATCTGACAGAGCAAAGGAAATTTTGACTTTCAGAGGTAATATGTTGGCGTGGATAGAGAACTGGTTGGCAGATGGGAAGCAAAGAGTTGGAAGAAACAGGTCCTTTTCAGAGTGGCAGGCAGTGATAAGTGGAGTACTGCAGTATTCCGTGTTGGGACCCCAGCTGTTCACAATATGCATTAACGATTTGGACGAAGGAATCGAATACAGTATCTCAATTTGCCCTTTTGACTACCTTGTTGCTCTAAATCTCATTGTTAGGTTTGAGTGATGTCAACAGCAAACCAAGACGTTTAAACTCCTGTATTCAGGTTCAGATCATTAATACATAATAGGAACTGTTACCTTGTAGAATACTGCTGACTGTCTCTTTAATTCAATTAAGTAGAGTGCTGTAGTGCACATTTGTTTCGTTCACCTAGCCAATGTTGTATGCGTATGGTCACGGCTTCTTCACGCCTGTGAGATTGCTTTGTTAACGAATAAATTGCGACAAAAGGATATGAATCCCAAATCGTTACTAAAATTTGCGGTCTTGATTTACACTGTAATAGAGCTCACTCCCATGTGATTTTTAAGAATCTAGCTTTGACACATTTAGGGAAAGACTCGATATAAAATGAGGTAGGAAGGAATTAGAAGAAAATGCAGTGTGGACAGAGGTAATTGTAATAGAAGTCAATGCATTTGGAATATTAACATATTGATACTGGCCCAAACAGTTGAGATCACGTGGGTAGTAGGAACTGCAGATGCTGGAGAATCTGAGATAAGGTGTAGAGCTGGATGAACACAGAAGGCCAAGCAGCATCAGAGGAGCAGGAAAGCTGACATTTCGGGCCTAGACCCTTCTTCAGAAATGGGGGAGGGGAAGGGGATTCTGAAATAAATAGAGAGAGAGGGGGAGGCGGAGGGAAGATGGATAAAGGAGAAGATGGGTGGAATTAATTCACCTGCACATCTGCTAATGTGGTACACTATCTGCTGTTCCAGATGTGGCTTCCTCTACATCATGGAAACCGAGCGGAGGCTTGGGGACCGCTTTGTGGAACACCTACGCTTGGTTTGCAACAAACAACTGCACCTTCCAGTCATGAACCAATTCAACTCCCCCTCCCCCTCCCATTCCTCAGACGACGTGTCCATCCTGGGCCTCCTGCAGTGCCACCACAATGCCACCTGAAGGTTGCTGGAACAGCACCTCCTATTTTGCTTGGGAACCCTGCAGCCCAATGGTATCAATGTGGACTTCACAAGCTTCAAAATCTCCCCTCCCCCAACCGCATCCCAAAACCAGCCCAGCTTGTCCCCACCTCCCTAACCAGTCCTTCTCCCTCCTGTTCTTCCTCCTACCTCGAGCCCCACCCTCCTCTCTTACCTACTAGCCTCATCCCACTCCCTTGACCTGTCTGCCCTCCCTGGACTGACCTATCCCCTCCCTAACTCCCCACCTACACTCACCTTTACTGGCTCCACTCCCGCCTCTTTGACCTGTCTGTCTCCTGTCCACCTATCTTCTCCTTTTTATCCATCTTCTATCTGCCTCTCCCCACCTCCCTATTTATTTCAGAATCCCCTTCCTCTTCCCCCATTTCTGAAGAAGGGTCTAGGCCTGAAACGTCAGCTTTCCTGCTCCTTTGATGCTGCTTGGCCTCCTGTGTTCATCCGTCTATACACCTTGTTATCTGGGATCACATGGCTTATTTCTGTGAAGTGAATTCCATGAAATTTTGCTTTTGGAAACTACAAGGCAGCACGAGAACTGGGCATTGGTGTGAGATTGCAAAAGACATTTTCAGTTAGACATTAGTTTCTTGCTGTGTGTTAACGGTTGGTGTGAGTTATTCATAGAATCCCTACAGTGTGGAAACAGGCCCTTCGGCCCAACAAGTCCACATCGACGCTTGGAGCATCCCACCCAGACCTATTCCCCCTATAACCCACACACCCCTGAACACTATGGGCAATTTAGCATGGCCAATCCACCTAGCCTGCACATCTTTGGACTGCGGGAGGAAACCAGAGCACCCGGAGGAAACCCATGCAGACACGGGAAGAATGTACAAACTCCGCACAGGCAGTCGCCCGAGGCTGGAATTGGACCTGGGTCCCTGGCGCTGTGAGGCTGCAGTGCTAACCACTGAGCCACCGTGCCGCCCCCGTGTTATGGGTGAAGATCTTGTAAATTTTGCCAAATGGTTATATAGTCTAGTAGGTAGCTGATAATATGGCACTCTTGGGACAATGAAACCAAAGAATGAATTAACAAAAAAGTTCTGGGGAAGACTCAGGTCTGACAGCATCTGTGGAGAGAAAGTGGAATTAACGTTACGGGTCCAGTGACTGTTCTTCGGAACTTTATTAATACGGTGCAAATCAAATCTCACTAAATTATTTGTGACTTTTTTTGTGACCATTTTGGATTAATGTTCTTTCTCTCTACAAATGCTGCCAGGCCTGAGTTTTTCTAGGAATCCCTGTTTATTTTATCTGATTTCCAGCATCAGCAGCTCTTAGTTCCTTTTTACCGAAGACCTCCCATTGTCCTAAGTCCTCTCACCTGGATCCCAACTTTTTCTCATTTTATGGAAGCTGGTCACTTCTTGCTAACAGTCATGACGTCTTTGATATCCTTGATACTAAAGCAGAGTTCCCGCTATCCTGAATGACAGTCCATCAATTTGGGTAACCTGACCTTTTTTCATTCTGAGCACAGACTTCATGTGTGCCTTGAAAATAGGGATTAATTGTAGACTAAAATGTATGTGGATTATCTTTTGCTGTAAAAGGGACCAGGTTCTGAAAGTGAAAAACAGACTGAGCTTTAATTTAGATAAGTGTGGAGCTGGAGGAATGCAGCAGGCCAGGCAGCATCAGAGGAGCAGGAAAGCAGACGTTTCGGGTTGGGACCCTTCTTCGGAAGAAGGATCACGACCTGAAACGTCAGCTTTTTTGCACCTAATGCTGCCTGGCCTGCTGTGTTCCTCCAGCTCCAAACGGTGTTATCTCAGACTTCAGCATTGGCAGTTCTTAGTACCTCCTGACTGAGACTTAATTTGATACTCAACATGTTAAAGTATGATATTTTGAATGCATCTGTAAAGACTATAATGTGAATAACCTGTATTCTGGTTCTTGCCAAACTTTCCTGCCCTTTTTTTCATAATTTTCAGGAAAGTTGCCACTAGAAGTAAGCAAATAAGCAGAAGAGGAGAAATGGTAAGATAAAATTTTATAATGGATTTCGTAATACATACATTAATACCTCCATTCCATTTTAGAGTATAAGTCATTTCCGAGTTGCTAAGATTGCAACTCTTGTCATTTGGCAAAATGTTCTTTGTTAGGGCACTTTGCCTTCAGTGAAAAATGTATGAACATTAATGTGCACAAGGATGCATTACCATTAGCTTTTAAGTATGTCAACATAATGTACTCTACAAGAGGGTTGGTTTAAATAAAAATGGTTATGGTTAGATTTTTAAGGAAGAGTTAGATGCATTTCCTGGCACTACAGGGATCAAAGGGTATGGTGAGAGAGTTGAAACAGGGTTCTGAATGTGCTACTACTCCTATTTTGTGTTTTTTCTAATCGTGGGGTTATAGAGATATACTGCATGGAAACTTAGC
Organism: Ginglymostoma cirratum; assembly: GCA_024137785.1. NCBI lineage: Eukaryota > Metazoa > Chordata > Chondrichthyes > Orectolobiformes > Ginglymostomatidae > Ginglymostoma > Ginglymostoma cirratum. The sequence goes on along the minus strand of JAHRHZ010000030.1, from coordinate 1,602,358 downwards.
CTTTGGTCCAACTTGTCCGCACTGACCAGATAACCTAAACTGACTCCATTTGCCAGCACTTGGCCCATAACTCCCTCAACCTTTCCCCGTTCATGTACCCATCCAGATGCCTTTTAAAAGGTTTTTTTTTAATATTTATAACTGTACTTACTTCCTCCACCACCTCTGGCAGCTTGTCCCATACATGCACCACCTCTGTCGTTGCGGTAGGAGGCTGGGGAAGAGAGGTTGCTCCTCGGGCTTCTTCTAAATTTTCCCCCACTAACTTTAAACCTTTGCCCTCTGGTTTTGGACTCCCCTACCCTGGGAAAAAGACCTTGGCTATTCACTCTAGCCAGGTCCCTCATGATTTTGTAAACTTCTGTACGGTCATCCCTCAGCCTCTGAAGCTCTGGGGGAAAGAAAAGCCCCAGCCTATTAAGCCTGTCCCTGTAGCTTAAACCCTCCAATCCCAGCAACATCCTTGTAAATCCTTTCAAGTTCACACCATTCTTCCTATAGCTGGGAGACCAGAACTAAATGCAGTATTCCAAAAGTGGCCTCACCAATGTCCTATACAGCTGCAATATGATATGCCAACTCCTATTCTTAATGCACTAATCAATGAAGGCAAGCATGCCATATGCCACCCTCACCATCCTATCTACTTATGACTCCACTTTCAAGGAGCCATGCACCTGCACCCTGGGTCTCTTTTGCTCAATTCTTTTTAAAAAAAGTTATTCAATAACTTTTTGAATTTTTAAAAAAAAATTGTCAAGCAGTAACCAAGTAGGTTGGGGAAAAATTCTAATCGGGATGCAGTGACTGGAATGGTTTCCTCAGGCTCTTACCAGGCTTGTATTATTGACTTCATTTGTCAACAACTATCAAAGGACCACATGCTTGAGAATTGCTGATGTGAATTTACTTGATATGTTAGATAAACCATATTCAGAAAAATCAAGTGTTTTAAATATTAATCAGTGGATTTCAGTGCAGAAATTAGTACAATCATGTAATTTAGAATAGAAAGCAACAAATATGTGCTTTATGCACTTGCATTTATGGGATGAAGGTGCCACTAGCCATGCCAGCATACATTGTCCATCCCTAATTGTCCAGAGGACAGTTAAAAGTTAGCCATATTGCTGTAAGTCAGAAGTCACATGTAGGCCAGACCCAATAAGGATGGCAGTTTACTTCCCTAAAGACGTTAGTAAACCATATGGGTTTTTCTGGCAATTGACAATGGATTCATGGTTGTTAAACTCTTAATTCTCGGTTTTATTGAATTTAAATTCCATCATCTACCGAGGCTGCCAGGTCCCCAGAACATTACTTAAGTCTTGGTATTACTGCTAGACTGTTAATCCAACTCGGCCATTGCTTCCCTCAAGTAACTGAATTTCTAGGAATTTCGATTGGCTATCCAAGAACAAGGTTGTATCAGTTAATAGTGCTAGAGAGGATAATATTGTTACATTGATTCTGCCCAACCTACCAATGTATTTTTCAATCTGAATGAAGACAAGCCCTACCACCCCTTTGAGGGAACAGATATGTCTGTACCAGTTCCTAATGGTTCTAGTAATTATGCCTAACCAAAGTAGTTGTATAAGTAAAATAAATTTGCAGATGTTGGAGAGCTGAAACAAAGATCAAAATTATTGGAGAAAGTCAGCAGGTCTGGCAGCATCTGTGGAGAGGTAATAGCTAAGTCTTTTTCCCACAGAATCACTACAGTGTGGAAACAGGCCACACTGACCCCCGAAGAGCATTCCGCACAGACCCATCCCCAACCCCCTAACCTTTCCTTGTAACCCTGCATTTCCCATGGCTAATCTAATCTACAGATCCCTGGACACTACGGGCAATTTAGCATGGCCAATCCACGTAGCCATCTCCTCTTTGGACAGTGGCAGGAAACTGGAGTACCCGGAGGAAATCCATGCAGACACTGGGAGAACGTGCAAACTCCACATGGACAATCACCCAAGGGTGGAATTGAACCTAGGTGCTTGGCACTGTGAGGCAGCACTGCTGACCACTGAGCCCCCGTGCCACCCATTTTTTTTTTTTTTCCACGGTACACTTCTGAAGGACTAGTGACCTTGAAACATTAACTCTTCCTCCTCACAGATGCTGCCAGACCTGTTAACTTTCTCCAACAATTTTTACTTTTGCTCATTTCAAATGTATTTTTACTCAAATGCAATGATGCAAGAGAGCAAGGACAGAATTACAACATGAGCAAAACACACACCTGAAATTTAGAAATGAAGTCAATCACATGCAATTTTTTTCACTGTTCATTTATTTTCCCTGTTAAGATTCAATTGACGTTAGTTTTCGTTCCTAGTTTTACAGTGTATCTATTGTTTTTGGACTATTTTACTATCAAATGTAAGTTTCTAATGGTTTAATCTATTCCTTATTAGCCACTCATGGCATGTTGGCTGAGTCAGCATTTATTGCCCATTTTATGCATTACCTCAGTTCAGGTGCTTTTAGACTAATGTCAAATGTTTTAAGTCAAGATCCCAGTAAGATTCTTGGGTAGATTTGTAGCTCAAGTTGTGGATGCTGTGGTTGGTTCGCTCGTCGAGTTGGTTTGTTTAAATAGTGTTTTCATTCAACTCTGTCTGTGGGTGTTTGGGTGGTTACTGTTGAAATTCAGGACTTGATCAGTGTTTGTGGCCTTTCTGTGTACAAAGAAGAACAAAGAAAATTACAGCACAGGAACAGGCCCTTCGGCCCTCCAAGCCTGCGCCGATCCAGATCCTCTATCTAAACTTGACGCCTATTTTCCAAGGATCTGTATCCATCTGCTCCCTGCCCATTCATGTATCTGCCTAGATACATCTTAAATGACGCTATCGTGCCCGCCTTGACGACCACTGCTGGCAGTGCGTTCCAGGTACCCACCACCCTCTGCGTAAAGAACTTTCCACGCATAGCTCCCTTAAACTTTTCCCCTCTCTCCTTGAAATCGTGACCCCTAGTAATTGAGTCCCCCACTCTGGGGGGGGAAAAACTTCATCAGAAATTCCCCATTGGCCCTGTGTTCTAGCATGGTGTTCAGGAATGGGAGCTGTTTGTTGTTTTCTTCTTCCATTGGGGAATTTGATGCTGGTGAGAGTGTTGTTTATTAGTTGATGTGTCTCCTCTCTTTAAACAAGCAACAGCAATCCAGAACTACACCAAAATGAAGAAGGATACCTTCTCCAAGTTTTTAAGGATAACGGATACCCAAACAGCTGGGTCCGACAATGCCTATCACACAAACAATAATGGGCAGATACAGTATGGCCTGACACACTTGTCACGTTACTGCACATCGAGAACATATCCAAACTGACCACAACTCCTACGACCATTGGGCATCAGAGTGGCACACAAACCTACGTCAACCACTAACTTGAATCAAAGACCCCTTACCTGCTATGGACAGAACCAATGTGATATACAAGATTCCATGCAAGGACTGCGACAAACATTACATTGGACAGGCAGGAAGGAAACTGGCCACAAGAATACATGAACACAACTAGCAAGAAAAAGACACGTCCAATACTCACTTGTCTCCATTCACATGGATAAGGAGAACCACCAGTTTGATTGGGACAACATCAGGATCCTAGGATAGGCCAAACAGAGACAAGCACTGGAATTTCTAAAGGCCTGGTTCTCCGCCAAGAAGGCCATCAATAAACACGTAGAATTAGACATATATATACACCACTGTGAAGAAAAACTGGAAATGAGGTAACCAATTCCAACAGACCCCAGAGTTTAGATACCAGGTGGGAAAACACAACAGCAATTCAATGGAGGCTGCACTGATGATGTTACCCAGCAGGGTAATGAAACATCTGCGAACTAACAACCAGCTTGGCAAGCTAACCAACCACAAGATCCCAGTAATGTAGAAGTTAGTGAATTGACTGTCTTGGTAGACGAGTGAGGACCCATTGAACCTACATCCTGTTCTGTATGTGAACTCCTAGCACACGTCATTTGAATTTTGGAAATGAATGTTAGAGTCATTGTGGTATTCAGAAATTGCTAGCTTTTCAGTAATAGATAATGCACCAGATGAAAGAATGCCTTACCAGCAGACAGGACAGGAGGAGGGCATATTGTACAGGAATCTTCCATCTAAATTAGTGACATTTCAAACCACTTCTTTTTTTCATTTTGAATACTAGTGAAGGTGACCAGTCCTTGCAGCTATTCAACGAGCATCAAACCATCTTCGGGTTTTAGTTGGTATGGGCATAGACAGGTATTTCTGAAACGGAAGACTTAATTTCCCAACTGTTGACCACCCGCTCCCCCACCATGTCTCTAAGAATCTCTTGGTCCAACCAGATGACATTGTGATAGGAAGGGAAATTGTCAGGACTAGTAATCCATGTTGAACCAGTGCCTTAACAAAAAAAAAATTGATTTTTCAGGCAGTTTCTGGAGATAGTTGAAGTTTTTCTTTTTCCGTGTATTTGGGAATGATTTGAAAATGGAAGCAAAAGAGCACGTGGCAATATTGATTTTAATGATGCTACAATTCTAAACATGAGGGGTGAACTGAATCCAATTTGGTTTGAATCAAGGAACGGAATGGGATTTTGGAGCTCTCAACAATGAGGAGGAGATAGGTCAGCAAATTTTGTTAGTGCATTTCAAGATGTGCAATGTAAAGTCATATTAGGAGACTATAATTTTGTAAAAGTGATATGTGAAATATGCAGAGCTACGGGTAAGAACAGTGGAATTTCTGCTGTGTACAATAGCATTCTGGATCAACATGTCTCCATGAGAACATAAGATATTAGAGCAGCATTCGGCCAATCAAGTCTGCTTTGCCATTCAATTAAGGCTAATGTTTCTCAACCCCATTCTCCTGCCTTCTCATGTAACGCTGGAGTCCCTTACTAAATAACTGATCTATCTCTGTTTAAATACATACTGTTAGTTGGCCGCCTCTACTTTGTGGCAATGAATTCAACAGATTCACCACCTTCTGGCTAAAGAAATTCCTCCTCACCTCAGTTCTGAAGAGTCATTCCTTCACTCCGAGGCTGTGCCCTCAAGTCTTGGTCTGTCCTACTATTGGAAACATCTCCACATCTACTCTATCCAGGTCTCTCCGTTTTCTGTGAATTTCAGTGAGATTTCCCCATCCCCCGCCCTGCCATTCCTTCCAAACTCTGCCATGTATAGACCCAGACTCTACCAATCCTCATGTGACATGCCCTTATCATTCTTGTAACAGTCCTCTGGTCTCTCTCTGATGCCAGCTATCTATCCTTCAATACTGGGCCCAAAACTACACTTATTATTCCAAATACAGTCTGAGCAGAGACTTATCCAGCCTCTGCTCTTGTATTCCAGGCTTCTTAATTGTCAACTAGGAGTTGCCAACTGCCTGCCTGAACTAGGACTCCCAAATCCCTTTGTGCTTCAGATTTCAGAAGCCTTTCTCCATTTAGAAAACAATCTACGCATAACCTCTCACTTCCCCCACCTTTTTATATTTCATCTGCCAGTTCTTTGCTCAGTCACCTTGCACGTCCAAGACCTCCTGCAGCATTCTCACTTCCTCAACACTACCTGTCCACCCTCCTATATTTGTGTCATCTGCAATGTAGCAGCAATGACCTCAATTTCTTCACCTGGATCTTTTAACGTACAATGTGAGTACTTGTGGTCCTAACACTGACCCCTGCAGAACTCCATTAGTCATTGGCTGCTATCATGAAAAAGACCCCTTTATCCCCACACTCTGCCTTCTGCCAGTCAGCCAAGCCTTTATCCATGCCAGTGGCCCTAACACTGGGGACTGTTATTGTATTACCCCACTTCTTATGTGGAACTTTGTCAGAGGGCTTCTAGAAACCCAAAGAGGTAATTTTCACTGACTTTCCTTTGTCTAACTTGCTAACTCCTCAAAGAATTCTAACAGATTTGCCTGGCACGATGTTTCCTTGAGGAAGCCAACCCATTTTTTCCATGCACTTCCAAGTACTCCACAATCTCATCCTTTAATAATGGACCTTGAAGAAATCTTAACTGAGAGGTCAGGCTAAACGGCCTATAGTTTCCTGTCTTCTGTCTCCCTCCCTTCTTAAACAGGAAAATTACATTAGCCATTTTCCAGTCCCCTGGGACCCTCCCTTGACTCCAGTGACTCCGAAAAAGGTCCCACCATTACCTTAAAAATCCCTTTTGCTATCTCCTTCAGAACTCTGGGGTGTAGTCCATCTGGTCCTGGTAATTTGTTCATCTTCAGACCTTACAGCTTTCTCAGCACCTTCTCCTTCGTAAAGGCCACAACACCTACCTTTACCCTCTGACTCCCTTTTTGAAGTTCTGGTTTACAACAGATGTCTTCCAGTGTGAAGACTGATGCAAGTACCTTTACAGATTCTCTGCTATTTCTTTGTTTCCCGTTACTATTTCTCCAGCCTCATTTTCGAGCAGTCCAATATCTATTCTTAGAATAATGTCTATGGCTTAGAAAGGGTGGATGCTGGGAAGTTGTTTCCGTTAGGTGGGGAGACTAGGACCCGTGGGCGCAGCCTTAGAATTAGAGGGGGTCAACTTAGAATGGAAATGAGGAGACATTTCTTCAGCCAGAGAGTGGTGGGCCTGTGGAATTCATTGCCACGGAGTGCCGTGGAGGCCGGGACGTTCAATGTCCTCAAGGCAGAGATTGATAAATTCTTGATCTCACAAGGAATCCAGGGCTATGGGGAGAGTGCGGGTAAGTGGAGTTGAAATGCCCATCAACCATGATTAAATGGCGGAGTGGACTCGATGGGCCGAATGGCCTTACTTCCACTCCTATGTCTTATGGTCTTATTCTTGCCTCACTCTTGCCTTTAGATATCTAAAAGACTTTTGCAATCTTCTTTTATATTATTAGTTAGCTCACCCTCAGTTTGCCATCTTCCCTTTTTGTTTTAGTTATCCTCTTGTTTTTAAAGGCTTCCCAATCTTTTGGCTTCCTGCTAATCTTCACCACATTGTATGCTCTTTCTTTCTTTTGCTTTTGTGCTGCCATTGACTTCCTTTGCCAGCCATAGATGCCCTTGCCCTCCTCTTAGTCTTCTTTGGGATGAATGTCCCCCGTCCATCGAAGAAAGATGATGTTGATTTTGGAAATTAAGTATAGCATGATTCACTTGCTGTAATAAGAGAATTTTACCAACAGTGACTACTAAATAATATGCTTTTGGAGTAATTATGGAAAGAGTCAAGAAAACAAAGGTAAAATTGCTCAACTGGTGGTATTAAGTCAAGGCCTGTATTTTAACAAAGAACCTAGAACAAGGTAAATTGAAGAGGTTCTGAGTAAAGTAGTAGTGGTGTACTTCGATCTTTAGAGAGGAGTTCTGTTTCAAACTTGGAAAATACCTTTTTATTTTGAAGAGAAAAGGCAGAATATCTATAACTAGTACATTCAGATCGCAAATGAAGTAAAGGCTTTTTGACAAATTCCAATAGTAAGATGCCAATAGGCAGGAAGATTTAAGTACAAGAGAGAATTGATCAAGTCATACGGGAGTTTGAGGTTATGAGAAAGCATTGGCATGTCTTGCCATATTGAACTGCAAAACACCTCAGTATGCATGAGGTAACAAGATGTAGAGCTGAATGAACACAGCAGGCCAAGCAGCATCAGAGGAGCAGGAAAGCTGATGTTTCGGGCCGAGACCCTTCAGAAATGCGGGAGTGGAAGGGGATTCTGAAATAAGTAGGGAGAGAGGGGGAGGCGGCTAGAAGATGGATGGTGGAGAGGAGACAGGCAGGTCAAAGAGGCGGGGATGGAGCCAGTAAAGGTGAGTGTAGGTGGGGAGTTAGGGAGGGTATAGATCAGTCCAGGGAGGACGGACAGGGCAAGGGGGCGGGATGAGGCTAGTAGGTAAGAAATGGGGGTGGGGAGGAGTAGATAGGTGGGAGGAAGGACAGATTAGAGGGGTGGGGACGAACTGGGCTGGTTTTGGGATGCGGTTGGGAGAGGGGAGATGTTGAAGCTTGTGAAATCCACATTGATACCATTGGGCTGCAGGGTTCCCAGGCTGAATATGATTTGCTGTTCCTGCAGCCTTCAGGTGGCATTGTTATGGCACTGCAGGAGGCCCAGGATGGACATGTCATCTAAGGAGTGGGAGGGGGAGTTGAAAAGGCTCGCGACTAGGAAATGTAATTGTTTGTCATGAACCGAGCGTAAGTGTTCCACAAAGCAGTCCCTAAGCCTCCACTTGGTTTCCCTGATGTAGATGAGGCCACATCAGGAACAGTGGATTCAGTATACCACACTAGCAGATGTGCAGGTGAACATTTGTTTGATGCAGAACGTCTTCTTAGGGCCTGGGATGCGCATGAAGAGGGAGGTGTAGCACTTGCTAAGGTTGCAGGGAAAAGTGCCAGGGTGGTCGGGCTGGTGGGGAGTGTGGAGTGGATAAGGGAGTCACAGAGTGGTCCCTCCGGAAAGCAGATAAGGGTGGGGAGGGAAAAATGTCTTTGGTAATGGGGTCAGATTGCAGATGGCGGAAGTGCCGGAGGATGATGTGTCGGATCCGGAGGTTGGTGGGGTGGTACGTGAGGACGAGGGGGATTCTGTTTTGGTTGTTGTCGGGAGGGGATGTAAGGGATGAGTTGCGGGAAACGCGAGAGGCGCGGTAGAGGGTGTTTTTGACCACTGTGGAGGGGAAGTTGCGGTCATTGAAAAACAAGGACTTCTGGGATGTCTGGGAGTGGAATGCCTCATCTCAGGAGCAGATGCGGTGGAGGTGAAGGAATTTAGAATAGGGGATGGCATTTTGGCAGGAAGGTGGGTGGGAGGTGGTGTGTTATAGGTAGCTGGGGGTGTCGGTAGGCTTGAAATGGATATCTGCTTCCAGGTGTTTCCATCTCTGGCAATCAGAGGTCCAGGAAGGAGAGAGAGGTTGGGGTGGAAGGTGTTAGTGAAGTGGATGAACTGTTCGAGCTCCTCGTGGGAGCATGAGGCTGTGCCGATACGGTCATTGATGTAATGGAGAAAGAGGTGGGGGATAGGGCCAGTGTAGCTTCGGAAGACGGATTGTTCCATGTATCCTATAAAGTGGCAGGCATAGCTTGAGCCCATGTGGATACCCATGGCCACTCCCTTTGCAGAAAGTAAGAGGAATTGAAGGAGAAGTTGTTAAGGGTGAGGACGAGTTCAGCTAAGCGGATGAGGGTGTCAGTGGAGGGGGACTGGTCGGCCCTGCAGGACAGGAAGAAGCGGAGGGCCTTTAGGCCATCTGCATGGGGAATGCAAATGTATAAAGACTGGACGTCCATGGTAAAGATGAGCTGTTGGGGGCCAGGGAATCGGACGTTTTGGAGGAGGTGGAGGGTGTGGGTGGTGTCACAGATGTAGGTGGGGAGTTCCTGGACCAAGGGGGAGAAAATGGAGTCGAGATAATTGGAGATGAAATCGGTGGGGCAGGAGCATGCGGAGACAATGGTCGACCAGGGCAGTCAGGTTTGTGGATTTTGGGAAGGAGATAGAAACGGGTGGTGCGGGATTGGGGAACAATGAGGCTGGAGGCTGTGGGTGGGAAGTCGCCTGAAGTGACGAGGTTGTGGATGGTTTGGGAGATGATGTTTTGGTGGTCGGGGATGGGGTCATGACCAAGGGGGCGGTAGGAGGTGGTGTCAGAGAGCTGGCGTCTGGCCTCAGCAATGTCAAGGTCAGTGCACCATACTATGGTGAAGCCTCGGCAGGGCTGGGTGCTACTGTCTTCTCTGACTGTGGAGGTGGTGGGCAGAGCAGAGTCGGCGTGGCAGTGGGCGGAGCGGTGTAGGCCGGTAAGTCCTGGATGTTGGTGGCATTGGCAGGTGCGCCTTTGATGTCTGTGGTGTTGGCCTCGGAAACGGAGCTTCAAAACCTCCCCTCCCTCGACCCCATCCCAAAACCTCCCCTCCCTCGACCCCATCCCAAAACCAGCCCAGCTTGTCCCTGCCTCCCCCCACCCCCCCACCATCCCCTCCCCAACTCCCCACCTCCCCACCTCTTTGACCTATGTGTCCTCTCCACCTATCTTCTCCTTTATCCATTTCCTATCCGCCTCCCCCTCTCTCCCTATTTATTCCAGAATCCCCTTCCCCTCCCCCATTTCTGAAGAAGGGTCTAGGCCTGAAACGATAGCTTTCCTGCTCCTCTGCTGCTTGGTCTGCTGTGTTCGCCCAGCTCTACACCTTGTTATCTCAGATTCTCTTGCATCGGCAGTCCCCACTATCTCAGTATGTATGAGGCTTGTTTGTGAGTGAGGAGGGAAGCCTCCTGGGGCTGGTGCAGAAGTATTCTCTAATTAAGGACTCAGCTATGACAGGACTAAATTGTTAAATAAGTATTCTGTATCTGTCATCACTTAAGCAGATAAAGTGAACATTACACCCAGACGAGAGGAAAGTGTAGGCTGGCTGATGATAATATATAGAAAAAGCACTAAAGAAATTAGCTTTTCTGAAAGTAGGTAAGTTAGCTGGTGATCATGGAATGCAACCCAGATTTGTTAAAGACTAAAAGCAAAATATTAATGCTAGAAAATGGATTAAAAAGCAGAAGATGCTAAAAATGCTCCATAAATCAGGCAGCATCTGTGGAGAGAAACAATTAACATTTCAGCTCCATGAAATTTCATCAGGCGTCATTACAAAAGGTAGCAAAAAATCTAGAGGATGTGAGAATCTCAAAAGTTAGTGGAAGCTGATTCTACTTGGAAATAGCGTTTTGGACCAAAAAGATGATGTAGACACAAGATTTAAGGCTCTGTCAAAGAAGTAACGCTGACTATATCTGCAGCTAGCAATGCTGCTTCTCCTATGCTGCAACTTCTCATTTTGAAATGAGAAATTTTCTCCCATTGGAGAAATACCCAGTCATTACACTAGTAAAAATTGATTATTTCTGTCAAGTTGCAAGCTGTTTGGAGCTAGAAATAGTATTGTGGTAGAATGAAACAAATTTTGCTCAACATTTCCTTGTGCTGTTGTCATAGTGTTTGCTGGTGCACGGTGCCTAAAAATGGGAAGAGTTTGCTTGCTAGCACAAATGTTAGTGCAACGTTGATTTATTTCCTTCAAGCTATGTAGCAGCCCTGGTCAGGCCACCATTAATTACCCTCGGGAAAATGGGTGGAATGCCACCTTGAATCCATAGCAGGTTGTTTGGTAAAGATAAGGTTAGAATCGTTGGATTGAAGGACTCTGCTGTGCCTGTACTCTCCCAGCTTTGCTGAATGAGTTGAAGTATTTTCAACCAATAACCATGAAGTAGTGGCATCTATTGTTCCAAGTCAGGATGTTGTGTCGCTTGAAAGGGAATTTGCACCTTCTGGCCTGTTTGGATAGAGGTCACTGGTTTAGAAGGTACAGTTAAAGAAGCCTTGAAGAGTTGCTTCAGTATAATCTTCTAAGTAGTACACAGTGTGTCCAAAATATGCTACTAATAGTGTGTGACTGTTCAAGGTAGTGGAGGGAAGGAATAATGCTTTGTCCTGAACAGTATTGGCCTGCTCTCCTCTAGGCATGTGAAGTGTATTCCATCACGCTCCTGGCCTGTGCCTTGTAGTTGGACAACAGATTTTGAAAGTCAAGCGATTTAGTTGATTTTTAATTGCAGCAGAAATCTCAGTCTCTGGCCTGATCTTAGAGCTATGCTACATGACTTGGATTTATGATTAGAGGTGCCCTGGAATGTTAGTTGATTGTGTCACTAAAATGCCAGGATAATGGTATTAGACTTTTTTGGATATGATCATTGCCCAGTAATTTACGTATAGCATCAATGCTGTCCAGGACTTGTTGCAAGTGGGCAGAGCCTGAATGTTGGAATTGCAAATTGAGCTAAGTACTGTGCCATCACTGGCAAAGACCATTGTTTAAAACCTTCTGCTGAAGAAAAGGTCATTGAAGCTGCCAAAAAATGTTAGGCCTCCTCAGTTGTCCTACAAAACATCCTGGGGCTGAGATAATTGATCTCCAAAAAAACACGACCATTTTTCCTTGCTGGACATGACTGTAGCTTTATGAAGACTTTTCCCCTGATTTCCATTGACTCCAGTTTTATGAGGGCTGTTAATGTTACTTGAAATGAGCCCATGATGTAAGGGAGTTACTACCGCGAAATTTAGTTTTTTTTTGTGTGTGTCCATATTTGAACCAAAGCTGCTATGTGGTCTGTAGTAGTCCTTGCAGAACTCTGATCTAGCATCAAGTGATCAGATGTTGTTTGATAGCACTGTCACCAGACCTGGCCATTAATTTTGCAGGTTGAAATTATACTGGTAATTGGACTTGTTAAATTTGTTCTGCTTTTATGTCGATTAGCTATTTCTGGACAATATTCTGCTTTGTGTAGTGCATGCTAGTGTTCTTGCTGTACTGGAACAGCTTAGTTAGATGCAAGGTGTGTGAGTCCCTATGAAACTGAATATTTCAGGGCCCATAGCCTTTTCCGTATTCACGTGTTACAAATTAAAGTCTTATGAGCTCATTATATGGGACTGTAGTTTCAAAAATAGAGTAAATAAGTTTGGGGGTGGATATTTGGTATGTCCACATGTTGTGTAACATGCTTGACAATAAAGCTTGAGTGGCTTGATCAAATAAAGGCTTGGTTTGTTTTACTGAGATAGAGGTGTACTTCCACACGGACTACTGTCATTGTGTTTAATGAGTAGATGTTCAGTTTCCTTAAGTCCCAGGAAAGCATAATAGGCATTGCAAAGAATTTTGTTTGTCCCCTTAATTGTAAGATGAAATCGGATGGAGATCAAAAATGGCTAGGTTAGCAATTGCACCTATATTGTTTACTGATGCATTTCCCATTATCATGGAGAAGAGGAAGCTACTTTGAGATCTGGTTGTGGATTTGCTTACAAGGTCAATGAATATACAACTCAGACAGCAGACTGCTTTTGGCTGCTTTGGGGCTGAGTCAACACGAGCAACAGGTAGAGACACTGGACCTGACGTATGGAAAATATACTTTTTCTCAAAAATACAGTAGAATTTTGTTCACTGTTTTCAAGCTGAATTAATGAGGGCTTAAAGGAGACTGCAAAATTTTCCTGTACACGGATAACATTAGAACAGGTAGAGTCAGAGTAATGGAGAAATTTCAAGTGTTTTAAGTTGGGATTACACTGCATGTGTGTGAATATACAGAATATAGTCATAGCATCCCTAGAGTTAGGCTAGAGGCCAATTGGCCAATTGAGTCTGCAATACCCTATCTGCATAACTCAATATTTAGCATAGTTCACCCACCTAGCCTTTACCCAATAGAGCAATTTAACATTGTCAATCCAGCTAACCTGCACATCTTTGAACTGTGGGAGGAAACTAGAGTACCTGGCAGAAGCTCATGCAGATGCGTGGAGAATGTGCAAACTCCACAGACAGTTGCCCAAGGCTGCAATCTAACACAAGTCTCTGGAACTGTGAGGCAGCAGAGCTTTATTAGAATCCCTACAGTGTGGAAACAGGCCCTTTTGGCCCAACAAGTCCACACCGACCCTTGGAGCATCCACCCCCTCCCCCCTGAACACTATGGGCAATTTAGCATGGCCAATCCACCTAGCCTGCACATCTTTGGACTGAGAGAGGAAACCGGTGGAAACCCACGCAGACACTGGGAGAATGTGCAAACTCCACACAGTCACCTGGGGCTGGAATCGAACCCGGGTCCCTGGCGCTGTGAGGCTGCAGTGCTAACCACTGAGCCACCATGCTCGTGAGCCATCGTGGTAATTAAGGCTAGTATTATTATGCTGTATTGTAGCAGTAAAAGACATGACAAAACAAAGGCAGGATGTTATTTAATATCCCTTGTTACAGGGTGTTCAGGCAAAATGGGAAATTCTTTATGCAGAGAGTGGTGGGTGCCTGGAACATGTTGCCAGCGGAGGTGGTAGATGCAGACACATTAGTGTCTTTTAAGATGTATCTGGACAGGTACATGGATGGACAGGGAGCAAAGGGATACAGACCATTAGATGACAAGTTTAGACAGGATCTCGATCGGTGCAGGCTTGGAGGGCCGAGGGGCCTGTTTCTGTGCTGTAATTTTCTTTGTTCTTTGTTTGAAGATAAGAAAGGGAGGGTCCTGTAAAGGAGAGCATTGTAGCATTGGAGAACGAGGATATCTGAGTCCAAGGTCAGTATTGATTTGGTTAGAACACTGTGTAGTGTAGACATCACTATATTGTAGAATGTAGAGGAGCAAACTTGCAAGGAAATTAGAGGTACAGCAGTATAGAGGTATTATAATTGAGTATTTTAGCCCAGTCTACATTCAGGCAATTAGTGTTGAGGGCAGAAAGGGGAAAGCATTTTAAATTGTTTTCAAGAGAATTTTCCCATAGCATAATGCAAGAACAGGAGGTACTACTAGATCGACTCCTAGGGGACAAGGTAGGCCAAGTAGATGAATTGTCGGTGCCGTTACATTTGGGAGACAAATCATTTATATGAAGGTATGTGATGGCAATCAAAAAGGACAATGGACAATCCAGAATAAGAATTTTTTTTTACTCCTCTGTGGAGGTTATTGTCACTGACTGGGCCAGCATTTATTGCCAGTCCAGAGCTGTTCTTAATGCGATGTTGAGTTGCCACCTTGAACTACTTCAGTCCATACTCTGTAGGCATATCCCCAATGTTGTTAGGCAGTTCCAGGATCTTGACCCTGTGACACTGACGGAGCAGTGATCTATTTCCAAGTCCAGATAGTGGCTTAGAGGGGAACTTGCGAGTATCAATGTTCCCATGTATCTGATGTCCTTGCCCTCCTTGATGCAAGCGGTTGTGGGTTTGGAATGTGTCTAAGGATTGTTGGCGAGTTTCCACAATGCATCTTTTAGTTGGTACATGTTGCAGCAACTGTGCATCAATGGCACATTCACTTCCATCACCAATCAAGCATACTATTCTTCTTGGATGGTTTCAAGTTTCTTATGTTGTTGGAGCTGCACCTATTCACGCAAGTGGGGAGCATTAAATCGCGCTCATGGCTGTGCCTTGTAGGAAGTGAATTATTTGCCACTGGATTCTTAGTCTTTGATCTGCTGTAGTACCCATTGTATTTACATGCCGAGTCAAGTTTTTGGTTTTTGGTTTCTAGTTCACATAAATAGCAAAAAGACCAAAAAAAGTATATGCATGACGGCAGGGGCTAAGCTAATGTATTAAATAAATACATTGCATTTGTTTTCAAGCAGATGTTACCTAGACTGCGGTGGCATGGTAGAGGCAGCGAGAAATCATGAGCCCCAATGTTGTTTCTAACCCAGGCTGCTGATCCAGCAAGCCGCCTAGAGCGTCACACCCTGGCCAGAGAAGTAAACCCAATCATTAGAAGAGTATAAAATTTGAGGTATTGAATAATTTGTCCATACCTGGAGTCAGTAAGACTTCTGTATAGGAAGACCTGCATCCAAGGATATTGAAAGAATGAGTGGATCATTTGTGGGTCAATTAGGAAGATTTAGCCTGAATTTCTTAAAATCTGTTTTGGTAATCTCATGTGGCTGCATGCCACTTATACCTCCAACAGTTTGGCTGGTACTATTGTGCTGGAATTCTTTTGAAGCAGTAACAGTAGTGATGAGGTTGATACTATTTATTTGGTGTTTATGGGCTTCCAAAAGGCATTTTTCTAGTTCTGCACAATGGACACCTGAGAAATGTTGTAGCTCACGGAATAGAACAAAAATAGCAGAAACATGCATTCATGCAGAAACATAAATGATCGAAAACTAAGTTTAATGGTTACTGGATATTGTTTGTTTTGGTTAGAGATTTTTTGTTGAGTTTCCCCAGGAGTTCATATTGAGACCATTGATTTCATATTAAGAATCTAGATCCTGGAATGCAGGATACAATTTCAAAGTTATGATACAAAGCTTGGGAGCATTGCAAATTCAGAATGACAGTATAGAACTTGAAAAGGTAATTGACAAGTTGAAGTGGGTGAACAGGTGACAGATGTTCAATGCATTGAAGTGTAAAGTGATGCATTTTGGTCAGAAACATGATTGTACAAAGTAAAGAATTCTATTCTAAATGGTGTGCTGGAGTGAAGAGACCCAAGTGTATATGTGTATGAGTTACGAAAGGTGGCGGGACAAGTTAATCTTAAGGTATCTTTTGATTTGTTGTTAATGCCTCACAGTATGAGAGCAGAAATAATTCATACTCTTGACTCCAGATATGTGTCAAGATTCCTTTGAAGTCCCAACACACTGACTCCAAGGGAAAATTTGAACTTCCTATGTGCAATTTCCTTTTCCTGGGACTCTTCCAAAAAAAGTATCTTACTCTTAAGTTTAAAATTGAGAGACTTGGTTAGCTTTTATTTATTTACATGAAAGTTGTCCAGGAAATGTTTAAACAAAAACAGAAATTGCCCTATCTTGATTTCACCCTTTGCTGACTGCCTGACTCCAATCCTCTCCCAAGTCAAACTGACAAGCCCTCCCAGCTTAATCCATTTCACTTGCGTAGTGTTTGGCACTTTGCCCATCTCCCTTTCATCCACTCACTTCAAATATATGACAACTAGTGATGAAAGGGGGCGCAGTTTCTGAGCTGATACTCTTTGCTATTCTCTGTGTACCTTCCTGCACTGAACATTCTTCTGCATTATGGGTCTGAATGTAGAGCCTTTATAATGCATGCAGGCAAGTGGATAGCTTTCTGTCTGGTCAGTGTTGGATGCATTAGTTCCAATATGATTGAAAAGTTTGGGCCTTTGAAACAACCATAGTAACCAATAGGTAGAGTGGAAATGACTAAATTATAATAAAAGGACAAATGCAACAATGGCCTAAAATTGATCTTGGGGAGCCATTTTCATCACAATGCTCCTCGGATCAAGAGGAAACTGATTTTTTGAGTTTGGTGCAAAAAAGAGTTTTGGCTAATGCTCTGCATAATTGGATCATGGTCTGGAAAACTCTTGAAGTGTGTGAAGTCAGATATTTAGGCCATCATGACTTAATTGGGAAGATGTAACTAAGTTCAATTTCATATTAGGAAGTTCAAAGTTATTCATTTTTGATTGAAGGAAGACCAAAGAAGAGGCTAATCTTATAGGGACCAGTAATAAACTGGAGATTTAGGAAAGCTCTTTAGAAACTGAAGGGTGACTGAAATGTTGATTTTTAAAAACAAATACAAAGTAGCCAGAAATATAATAGATTTAGAAGGCCTTTACACGTGCAGACAAAAAGGAATTTAAGTAGTGGTCCCTTGGAGGCAGAAACAGGAAAATTTTATTGTGGAATGAGGAAATTTACATAGCAACAATAAATATGTTGTCTCTTCTTCCAGCAGAAGACAGGTTTCATAACAGAAATAGAGGATTCTGGAAAGGCAAGTAAGAATGAGGAAAATAAAGTAAGATTGAAACTTGAAAGATTAAAATGCTTCAGTCCTGGTGGTCTATGTCGAGGTTTCTGGAAGACTTAACTGAAACTATGTTGTATCAAGCTATTATGATTTTCCAAATATCTTGATTTTAGAATTATGCAACTGGTTTGGAAGTTAGCAAATATGAAAATACAGCTCAAGAAGGGAGGGAGAGGCAGAACATGGAACTAAAGGCAAGTTAGCCTGGCATTACTTGACGAGAAAATGCTTCAATCCAATATGAAGGAAGTCTTAAATGAAGTTTAGAAAATCACAGTATAATCAGACAGAATCAATATGATTTAATGAAAGGGGGTCAGTCTTTGATAAATTACCATTCTGGGAAAAAAATGTAGTTCGTAGGGTAGATGAAGGAGATCTGATCAATGTGGCTAAAATTTTAGCCAATCTATTTGGACATATCACCCAGCATATCGTGCCTTGTTATGGTGGGTGGGACTTGAATGCAGACTTTTCCCTGACTTTCCAAACAAAAAAGCAAAGTGAAAGAAAAGAGTTCGAGGATTTGAGATAATATACGTGCATTAGAATAATGTACCCACATTAATTGGTTAATTTATTGAATGCATGCTGAAGCCCTTCTGAACATCAATTTTTTTCAAGCTTCACACTTTTTTAAAAGTCTGATTTTCTACTTTTATAATAAGTGAATAATCTTGTACTTCTCCATAGTAAGTGCACGTATATCAATTGTCTGCAACAGTTTAAGGAGCTCTCTACCAAGCTCAAGGGAAGTTGAGGATGGGCAATAAGTGACCCAACCAGTGTCCACATCCCACAAAATACCTTAAAATAAGGTCATTGTGTAAATAATGTGAGAATTGATAGATTGTTTTTTACGGTGTTTTGAAAATCATGACATTGAAGGAGGCCATTGGGAACATCCCACCTGTGCTAATCCTTTAAATGAAATTAAGAAACCTGTATTTATATTTCCCTTTTAAGAACCTCTCAACATCTCAAAGCACCTTACAGCCAATGTAGGAACGACCCTGACCTAAAGTTGCTCGCATTTCTGTTTGACAACATTTCATTTCGAGTAGTGTTTCAGAAGAATGGTCAATGGACCCATAATGTTAACTCTGCTTTTTCTCCACTGATGCTGCCAGACCTATGTTTTGTTTTTTCCATCAATTTTTGTTTCTGTTTCTGATTTCCATCATCTACAGTTTTTTGGGATTTCTATCTGATGCCTGATATAATGTACCAACAAAGCACAATGCAAGCTCAAGGAACAACACCTCATTTTCTGCTTAAGCACTTTGCAGCCTCAACTTCAGAGCCTGACTGTATGACCTCAGTCCTCAATTTTTCTACCCCTCTTGTTCACTTTGCATTTAGTAGAGAGGACCCATTTTCTCTCTTTCACTTCTTTGCATTTTACATCTCACTTTGTCTTTCATCATAATTAACAGCCCCTTTTTATCTTTCGCACTAGGCCTTCTGTATCCCTTGCTCCACCTTTTTTGTAAAAAAAAAATGTATTATAAACCATCATTTTCCAACCCCTTTCAGTTCTGAAAAAGTCATAGCCACACTTGAAACTTGAACCATGTTTCTCTCTCCAGATATTGCCAGATCTGTTGAGTTTCTCCAATATTTTTTGTTTCAGATTTCCAGCATCTACAGTATATTGTTTATTAAGCTATCAGAAAACTGCTATAAAATGTCAACTGCCTATATAATGTCACTATGATCATGAACCCCTCAAAATTAACCCAAAACCCCATCGATCTTCAAGTATTGATTCAGTTCCTTTTTGAAAATTACAACTGAATCTCCTTTCATTTCCCATTCTGGTATTATGAACATGTATTTTATAGCATGGTTCACTGAGTTTTTTTTAAATAAAATCTTCCTCAAATTTGACTCTTCATTTATTTTAAATCTGTATTGTCTGGATACGGTTTTTTTGGCCAGTGAAGACAATTTTTCCTTTTCGTTATTCTAAAGCATCTGTGATTTTTGACTATTTCTATAAACCTTCTCAGTTCTAACAAAAACAATCCGAGCTTCACACATCTTCTGTAACTGAACTCGCTCCGCTCTAGTACCATCCCAATATGTCATCTTGACATTTTATGAATAAGTTTCCGTGAAAGGTAGGGCTTGTATATCACCATATTCCAGCCTAGGCTTAGCCAATGATTTTGCATTTAAAATATGACTTTTTAAACTCCAAGTAGTTCTATATAAAGCCAAGAGCAACTTAAACTTCTTTTAAACATTGCTTACGTACAATTATTATAATGCTCTCTGGTTTCTTTTCTCCAGTGCAATGTTGTTTGTATTGTTTCTCATTCTCTTTCCAAATATCATTTCATGCTGCTCTTCATTAAACTTCATATTTCATGTGTACATTAAATTTTACCTCTCAGATTGATCATATCACTGTACTCCTCAAGACCATTGCTTTCTTCCTTACTCATTCTTTCTAACTTTGAGGTCATCTGCAAAGTTTAACCTGTAGCTTCTCATACCCAAGTTCAGGTCATTAATGCACATCATAGGCCCAACTGTCTTCAGCTGCTTCATCAATAATCTTCTGGTCTGAAGTAAG
This sequence comes from Ginglymostoma cirratum, assembly GCA_024137785.1. Classification (NCBI taxonomy): domain Eukaryota; kingdom Metazoa; phylum Chordata; class Chondrichthyes; order Orectolobiformes; family Ginglymostomatidae; genus Ginglymostoma; species Ginglymostoma cirratum. Next base: position 1,582,350 of record JAHRHZ010000030.1, on the reverse strand, counting down.
AATGTTCACCAATGATTACACAATTGCTCAACACTGTGATTCCAGTCCATGTTCAAATGTAACAAGATCTGGATGTTATCCAGGATTGAGCTGACAAGTGACAGGTAACAAAAGCAAAATTGCTGGAAAAGCTTATCAGGTCTGGCAGCATCTGTGAAGGAAAAGACAAAGTTAATGTTTCGGGTCTGATGACCCTTCCTCAGAACTGATAGTGGCTGGGAAAACGTCAGTTTATACGTATAAAATACATATAAAATGTAGAAAATAGGGAGGTGGATGGGGAAGAGTAAACAGACAGAGAGAGAGAGAGAGAGAGAGAAAGGAGTTGCGAATGATCAGTCTGGGAGGGTGAATAATTGTTAATGCGGGCGGTTAGTCACTAACAACATGGGGTGTGTAATGGCAGGCTGTGTGGTAACAAGGCCTGGTGTGTGGGGTAGCGGGCTGGGATATGGAGAGTTAGGCCGTAAAATTATTTAACTCAACATGGAGTCCGAAGGGCTGCAGGGTCTCCAAGTGGAAAATGACGTGTTGTTCCTCCAGTTTGTATTGGGCTTCACTGGAACACTGCAGCAAGCCAGAGACACAGATGTTGGCCAGGGAGCAGGATGGTGCGTTAAAGTGGCAGGCCACAGGTAGTTCAGGGTCTTTTTTGCGAGCAGAACGTAGGTGTTCTGCGAAGCGGTCGCCGAGTCTATGCTTTGTTGCCCCAGTGTAGAGGAGACCATGTTGTGAGCAGCGAATGCAGTAGACTAGATTCTGGGAAATGCAGGTGAAGTGTTGCTTACCTGGAATGTATGTTTGGGCCCTTGGATACTGGGGTGGGGTGGTGGTGGAGGTAAATGGCCAGGTGTTGCACCTTCACCGGTTACAGGGGAAGGTGCCGTAGGGCTGTGGGGAGGTATTGGGGGTGAAGGAAGTGTGGACCAGGGTGTCCCAGAGGGAACGGTCCCTACAAAAGGCGGATGGGGAGGAGAGAGGAATATGTGTCTGGTGGTGGCATCTTGCTGGAGGTGGCGGAAATGGAGGTAGGTGAGGATAAGGGGAACCCTATCGCTGTTGTGGGAGGGAAGAGGTGAGGGCGGAAGTGCGGGAGTTGGATCAGACCTGGTTTAGGGCCCTGTCGACAACGGAGCTGGGCAATCCTCAGTTGAGAAAGAAGGGTGGACGTTTCGGAGGCTCCCTTGTCGAAGTTGGCCTCGTCTGAACATATGTGACGGAGATGGAGGAACTGAGAGAATGGGATGGAGTTTTTGTGGGAAGTGGAGTGTGAGGATGTATGGTCCAGGTTGCTATGGGGGTCAGTGGGTTTGTAGTGGATATTAGTGGCCAGTCTATCCCCAAAAGTGGAAACACAAATGTCGAGGAAGGGAAGGGAGAAGTCAGAGATAGACCAGGTGAAAGTGAGGGCAGGGTGGAAATTGGAGGCAAGATTGATGAAGTCTTCCAATTCATGACGAGAGAGGGAAGCAGCACTGATGATATCATTTATGTATCGGAGAAAGTTGTGGGTGGGGGCTGGAACAGGACTGGAACAAGGAATGTTCCATGTACCCCATGAAGAGACAGGCATAACTAGGGCCCATGTGGGTACCCATGGCAACCCGTCTTACCTGAAGAAAATGAGAGAAGTTGAAAGAAAAGTTGTTGAGGGTGAGGACAAGCTCAGCCAAGCGGAGGAGGGTAGTGGTGGGTGGGGATGGTTCAGGCCTTTGCTCCAGGAAGAAGTGGAGAGCCCCAAGACCTTCCTGGTGGGGAATGGACGTGTAAAGGGATTGCACGTCTATGGTAAAGAGGTGGTGGCTGGAACCGGTAAACTGAAACTGGCATAAGGCGTCAGAGGAATCATGGATGTACATGGGTAGGGATTGGACCGGCGGGAGAAGACTGAGTCAAGGTAGGAAGAGATGAGTTCTGTGGGACACGAGCAGGCTGAAACAATGGGTCTGCGTGGGCAGTCCTGTTTGAGGACAGGTAACGTTAGTGCCATACAAATGCCAAGCAATGACCATCTCTGAGCAACAAACGAACCACCATCCTTTGGTAACACCATTGAATGTCACTGAATCTGCAACTACCAACATCCATGCGGTTGCCATTGACCAGAAACTCAACTGGATTTACCATATAAATGCAATAGCAACAGAGCAGGTTAAGGGCTAGGAAAACTGCAGTGAGTAACTCACCACCTGACTGCCTAAAGCCTGTCCACCATCTATAGGGCATAAGTCAGGAGTATGATCAAGTATTCCCCACTTGCTAGGGTGAATGCGGTTCCAATAACACCCTGGAAGCTTGGTACCATCCAGGACAAAACAGCCTGCTTGATTGGCAGTACATCGACGAGCATTCAGTTCCTCCTCCACTGACACTCAGCAGTATGTATTATCTACAAACTCCTTAGACAGCACCTTCCAAACCCACAACCACTTCCATCTACAAGGTCAAGGGCAACAGATACATGGGAGCTCTACCACATGAATTCTGTCCAAGCTACTCTCCATCCTGACTTTAGAAATATATCACCTTTACTTCACTGTTGGATCAAGATCTTGGAATTGCCTCCCGAAGGTAACTGTGGATCTCTACAGCACAGTGACTGCAGCAGTTCAAGAAGGCAGCTCCCCACCATCTCCTCAAGGGCAACTAAGAATGGGTAATAAATACTGGCCCGCCAGTGATTCCTACCAGTGAAGAAAAAAATGCCAACTTACTTAACCTATAAATGTCACTTTCTAAACTATTTGTCTTTAACTTGCCTTTCCACTATTTTCATCTCAAAAATGCAAATTTACTCTCTACATTCACCTCCTTTTTCCAAGTTTGAGATAAATTGTAAAGCGTTGTAGTCCTGGCGCCGATCGTTCCTAGATTTCAATGGTTGCAAGTTGTCAACCTGAAAAAGAACCCCTTTATCACCACTTGCCATTTTGTCCCCATTAGCCAATTTCTATCCACGCTAATACACTACCTCCAACACCATGAGCTCTTATAAAATAATCTTTTGTGAGCTACTTTGTTGAATGTTTTCTGGAAGTCCAAATGCAATACATCTGGTTCCTCTCTATCCGCTCTTGGTTGAAACTAAGTTGGTAAAATGCCAATATATTTGTCAGACACCATTTCCCTTTCATGAAACCTTGCTGACTTTGCGTGATTATTGATTTTCCAAATGTGCTGTTATTCCTTAATAACTGATACTAACATTTTCTGACAGAATATGTTAAACTAATTGACCTTTTGTGAAATGACTGGCTATATGATTGTTCTTTAGAGCACAAGGTTGCTGGAGATTTCATGAGAATGCTTAATATTTTGAAGGGCTTTTATAGAGGCAGTAATGGAAAATGCAGATGTAATGTTTTTGGCAATTTAAACAAAAACTAAGAATTAGTGTATTTCAAATCACCATGCCCAAAAAAATGTGGGAGGTATTTTCAGTACTAATTTTTGAAAAACAAATTAGGCAGGTGTTAAATTTAGTTTTTTTATTTATATGTTTATTGGGTTGTGGGGGGAGTGGGAATTTGGCACTAATGGAATAGCCCTTGCGAAGGGGTTTAGATTTTAAAAAGTTTCCCTTTTGTTCTTTCATGCTCTAGGATGGGGCACTTCAGAATGTACTTTAATCAAATTCAATACCAGTTGACATAGATTTGCTAGTCATACTTGAAATTTAATATAAGGTAATGTGGTAATTTTAGTGTAAGCAGAGTTTCAGGAGGCATTTGAAATTACCAACAAAAATACAGCATATTTTGAAATTTTGAAGAACTTTTGACAAGGCAAAAAAAAATTATTTCCTGGAAACAACAATGATGCCATTCATTTTAGATTTCTTTCACAGTGTAAAGATGTTTTGAGTCTGTCTGATTTTAAAAAGTAACCTTATTTCAGCTTAAAAGAAGTGGTGTAAAGAAGTTCTTCACGGAAGATTCAAGTAGTGAGGGCACTGAACACAGCTGGATCTTGGAACCCCAAGTCACAGTTACTCCAAATGCTGCAAACTACAGTAAATGTAAAAAAAGAAAAAAGTCTAGCTTAAGAGGTTTGTTTGATAATCAAATGTATCTTGCCTCTCTTAGTGGATCTTTAGCCCAACTCATTTGCTAATTTGTCACTTTATTTTCAATGGAAGTTTTGCCACTCTCTGAATCCAGTGAAGATGAGCAGGAACAGAGAAAGGTAAGTAAATTATTTAAATTTTATTTACTTTTCTGCACTTGGTCATTAGCAAAATCCTTTATCTTTTATATGTTTTAGCCAAATGAATTTATTAATAATTGAGCTACATGAATTCTCACAATTGTCTTAAGATTTTGTTCCAAGTGGGGCGAGTGTGACAGCCGTAGACATCAAGGCAGCATTTGACCATATATGGCAGCAAGGATCCCTAGCAAAATTGTAACCAATGGAAATTGGGTTGGGGGCACTCTTTGACATCATACTTGGCACGTAGGAAAATGGTTGTGGTTGTTGGAGGTCAGCCAGCTCAGTTGCAGGCCATCTCTGCAGGAGCTCCTCGGGTAGTGCTCTAGACCCACACACACTTTGCTTCATCAATGACCTTCCCTCCATTGTAAAGTTAAAAGTGGAGATGTTTGCTGATTGAGCCATATTCAGCACCATTCATGACTTCTCCGGTACTGAAGCAGTCCATGTTCAAGTGCAGCAAGACATGAACAAAACTAGGCTTGGGCTAACAAGTAGCAAGTAACATTCATGCCACACAAATGACCATTGTCCCTTGGCAGTCAATGGCATTGCCATCTCTCTCTGAATCCCACATTATTCACATTCTGGGAATTGCCTTTGACCAGAAACTTAACTTGACTCATCACTCAAACACAATGGTTACAAAAGCAAGCCAGAGGCTGGGTATACTAAAAGTAAACAACTTGCCTCCTGATTCCCCAAAGCCTGTCCACCACCACCACCAAGGCACAAGTCAAGAGTGTGATGGAATACTCCAATCTCCACTTGCCTGTATGCGTGCAACTCCAACAACAGTCAAGAAGCTTGACAAAACATCCATGTCAAGACAGCTGTGCTCAGTAGCAGCAGTGCTACTATCTAAAAGATGCACTACAGAAATTCACCAAAGATCCTTAGATGGCTCCTTCCAAATACATGAACACCTCCATCTAGAAAGACAAAGGGCAGCAGATAGGTGGAACACCAGCACCTGCAAGTTCCCCTCTAAACCACTCACCACTCTGACTTGGGAGTACATGGCCATCCCCTCACTGCCAAATTCTGGAAATTCTCTGGAATGATGTCATGGGATGGATTGCAGTGGTTTGAGAAGACAGCTCCTCATAGAGGTTGTTGACTTGCTCACTGAGCTGGCTTGTTCTCGTTTAGTTACCATACTAGGTGACATCATCAGAGGACCCTCTGACAAAGTGACATTATTCTACTCTGCTTGGAATTTATACTGTCTAGTCCATAATGGTGAATAGTGTCATTTCTGGTTTTGACCTGTATGGGTTTGTATATGGGGTCCAGTTCTATGTTTGTTGATTCCATCACGGGTGGAGAACCATGCCTGTAGAAATTCCCGTGCATGTCTATGTTTGGCTTGGGCTGCTATGGTTACCTAGTCCCAGTTAAACTGATGGCCTTCACTATTCAACAGGCAGGAAGGAAACTTGCCATCAGAATACATGAACATCAGCTAGCAGCAAAATGGCATGACAAACTCCTTTTTAATATCGGTACACTTGAACAATGAAGGCCATCAGTTTAACTGGGACAAGGTGACCATAGTAACCCAAGCCAAACATAGATACACATGGGAATTCCTAGAGACATGGTTCTCTACCCGTGATGCAATCAACAAACGTAGAATTAGATCCCATATACAAACCCACACAGAACAAAACTGGAAATGACACTACTCACCATAGATGGACTGGACAATATAAATTCCAAGCAGAGTAGAATAGCAATGCTTCATCGGAGGCCTCACTGATGTCACCTAGTGTGGTGATGAAATGTCTGAACGAGAACAAGCCAGCTCAGCGAGCAAGTCAACAACCTCACCTACGAACTGAGCTACAGATCTTTGTCAAAACTTTAAAGCTTGTCATAGAGATATACAGCATGGAAACGGACCCTTCAGTCCAACTCATCCATGCTGACTAGATATCCTATATAAATCTAGTCCTATTTGTCAGTATTTGGTCCACATCCCTCTTAAACCCTTCCTATTCATGTAACTATCTAAATACCTTTTAAATGTTGTAATCATACTTGCCTCCACCATTTCCCCTGGCAACTCATTCCATACGTGTCACCACCCTCTGCAAAAAAAAGTTGCTCCTGATGTCCCTGTTTTATATCTTTCCCCTCTTCTCAAAGGAAATTGGGGATAGACAATAAATGTTGGCCCAGCCAGTGATGCTCATGTTGCATGAGTGAATTAGAATAACAGCAATTGGCTTATCTTTAATGAAAAAAACTGTTGGAATAATCCTTCTATTAAGTATATGATTATTCAATGATAACTCGCTCTCCCAGTAACAGATCCTGCCCCCATTATGTTTGTATTTACCTGCATGAGAGTATGACCTCTATCCATAACATTTTGTTTGGATTTTGCCGTGTATCAAAAAACAGCTTTCATCTTTAGTCTGGTGGCCCTGTATGACTGACGTCATTGCAGCCTTTGTCTGAGCAGAGATAAAATAGCTGACCTCCAGAGGTGAGAGTTACTTTACAAAAATGAAAAAAAGTGCAGATGCTGTAAATCAGGACCAAAAACAGAAGTTGCTGGAAAAGCTCAGCAGGTCTGGCAGCATCTGTGGGTTTAAAAAAAAATCAGTTAACGTTTTGGGTCCAGTGACCCTTCCTCAGGAAGAAGGATCACTTGACCCGAAATGGTAATTCTGTTTTTGTTGTGAGAGTTACTTTTGCCATCGAACATTTGACCAAGTATGTCATTATGGAGCCCCAATAAATCTAGATTCAGGGGAGAACTCCTCCAATGTTTGGAGTCATACCTAATATATAAATGAAGATGAATGGATGCCAATCATCTCAGTCCTGGGAAATCACTGCAGGAACTTCATCTTCAGAGGCTTCATCAATGATCTTCCCTCTGTCATGTTCACTGTGCAATATTGTCAGTGCCTTTTGTGACTTCTGTCTTCCTGAAGCAGCCTGTGTCAATAGACAACATCTAAGCTCGGACTAGCAAGTGGCAAAAATCACTTCTACCACAAAGGTGCCAAGCAATGGTTATCTCCATGGCTCCTTGATGTTCATTAGTATACCATTACTGAATTCCCCATTAACATTTTAACATTAACAGAAACTGAACCAGACTAGCTTGTGACTGCAAGAACAAATCAGAGGCAAGGAATGCTGTGATGTGTCGTACCCCCTCATAGCTCCAATCCTTCCCTCACCCAACTCCAAACGCAAAAGCCTGCCCATCAGCTGCCAGACACAAGTCAAGAGTGTGAGGGAATACTCTTTGCTTGCCTGGATGAGTGTAGTTCTAACACCACTATGAGAAAAATGTTCGGGACACAGCATATCATCTGATTGACGCCCCATTCAGCAATCTTTTCTTTCACCACTGAAGCACAGTGACAGCAGTGTGTACCATCAATAAGATGTGCAGTCATAACTCTCAAAGCCATCTCCATGAGCACATTCCAAATCTGTGACCTCTACCAACCAGGGAGACAAGGAATGCATGTGACCACCGCTGCGGGTTTCCCTCCAAGCCGCACCCCTTCGTGACTTGAAAGTGTATTCCTGATTCTTCACTGTCACTAATCAAAATGCTGGAACATCTTTATCTAACAGCACTATGGGTGTCTCTACAAGCAAAGGACTGCAGCAGTTCAAGATGACAGCACACACCCACCACCGTCAAGTACAAGCCAATTAGGAATGGGTAACAAATGCAGACCCAGTCAGTGATGCTCACATTTTCGTTTCTGTCCGTATGTATGTGTGAATGAAGTGAAGAACAGAAGTTTTCACCTTTTTTGCTGAATGAGCATTCTGCTTAAGATGACTTATGGATGCAAAACATTGCAGTTTTTTAAATCAAACTATCCATTGGTTGACAGTAATAGGATATTTTTTTAAACATACGAATGTAGAATTGAGTGAAGGATATAAAAGTAGAACTAATTAGTTTAGGATATTGTTTGGTGTGGACTGGTCGGAAAGAAGGGTCTGTTTCCATGCTGTATGACTCTGGCTCTGGCTCTGGCTCTGGAATTAGATATGTTGGCTGTTTGAGTTTATGTACCAATATGTAAATAAAATCATGCCCAACCTTTAACCTCAATTCTACTTTCCTGCTAATCCCCACGTTCATAGATTCCTTTCAAGTACAAAAATCTATCGGTCTTGATATCAAATATGCTCAATAGGTGCATATCCCAGACCTCCTGAGACAGAAAACTCTGAAGAAATTCCTCCTCATGCCGGTCCTAAGTAATTGATCACTTATCTAGATGCTGTGCCCAAGAGGCATTGAATAAAATGCCACCAGAAGATTAACAAGAAAGAGGACTCTTTGGCTATTATTACCATAAACTCCATCTGGAAGATTGGTTAACCAAAGTACAGAGGAGAGATTCATGGGGCATTTTCAAGTTGCAGCAAGGATCTGTGGCCTCAGACATTGAAATCTATTTAAATGACTTGCACAAACAGACTTGAATCCAGGTTTGTTCATAATATAAGGCTTGATGGAAATGTAAGCTGTGAGGAGGGCACAAAAGCTGCACAGAGGCCAATTAAATGAATGGTAAGGTAAGAATGAGAAGTTGAAGTTATTAGCACAAAGGTTGAATAAGTAATTGACAAGATAAATGTTGAATTTGGAGGAAATAAATGTCAAGGGTGTTATGCTAAAATTGTATAGAATTTGGGTGGGACAGCATCTGGTGTACTGTTTGCAGTTTTGGTCTCCAAGGAAAGGTAAGATTCACCTTTTTTAAAAGCTGGTACAGTGAAGGTTACTCTAATTGCTCCCTGATTGAGATTACTTTCATTTGATAAGCTGAGCAAATTTGGCCTATATATATCTTGGATTTAGGAGAAAGAGAGATGATCTCTTTGAAACATAGAATTTTGTAAGGTTGTCAGGGCAGACAATGAGAAGTAACTCCCTGATTAGGGCGATCTAGAACACTGGATTCTCTACATCCTTGATAGGAATTTGAAATGCAGATACTTCAAGAAGAACACATTTTGAAATGTAATGGCAAATTGAAAAAAATGAAAGAATATTTTTATGGATCAACAAGAGCGACAGCACTTTCCTTCTTGAAGTGGAAGGGTCAGTATCAGTTTTTGCTTTATTTTTGGACAAAAAAATTTTTCATAAATTCTGATTTTTCTGACTGGAGGATTATCATCAGTGATGAGCCCCAAGGGATGCAATACAGAGTGAAACTTAATTTGATGACAGCAAGGGCATAAGTAGCCTAGCAGAATAGATTTTGAAGTGAAGAATAGAGTTTAATGCAGCAAAGCATGTGGTCGTGCACTTTTGGGAGGAGGAATTGCACAAAAAAATGCAAACTTAATGGCATAGAACATGCAGGTCGAAAGGACCTCTTCAGCTTCCTTGTGCACAGATCTGTGAAGGTGGCAAAGCATTCTGCCTTGGAGGGGGTACAATAGGGATCTTGTGTTCAATACCTCCTATAAAGGCCCAAATTGTGAAGTTTCACAGAGCTTTTATAAAGTTTTTCTTTAATTTTTATTCTTCCACTCAAAAGCCTTCTGTCATAATGTGCCATTTGCCATCTTAACTATTTGCTGTTGCCTGAATATCAGCTTTGTATCTTGCACAAAGACACTTAACACTTTCATCAGCAATATTTTAGAAGTTTCTGATCCTTTTTGGGGAAAAAAACTGCTTTTATGTTCTCCTTATCAAACAGAATAGCCTGTCATTGTTAACATTATACTCCATATGCTACCTTGTTGACTACTCAGAAAGAGCGCACCTTTTTGTGCCCTCCTTGTTGCTTACTGCTCTACCTAGCTTTGGATTTTTAGTCTTTTTTTTCACATGTTCCCCTCAGCACCTTCATCTGAATCAGTGATAGAGATGGTAAATAATTCAAGATGCATTACTGACCCTTGTGCTGTCTCGCTGGTTGCAGCTTGCCAAGTTGTAAATATCCCTAATTTTCTTTCTATGGTAACTACTAATCCTGATTTATCTATCCTCTTGGACTGTTACTGAATTGTTTGTCTGACGTTCAAGACTGATAGAAGATTTGTCTTTTAGATCCCTGTTACTAACTCCAATCTCTTCGTGACAACTATCTGGGACTGTAGTAGATGGAATGCAATGTTATTATATTCTAACCCAAACTGAACTTTTGAATATTTTTATCTGTATCATCAAAGTACTCCTATTTCCACCTCCACAATTCCACCCTGCCTCAGCACATCTACTCATGCAGGCCTCTTTACACTTGACTATTCCAACATACTATCAGCTGGCATTCTGCCCGTGGTAAACTTGGCATCATTCAGAATTTTACTGCTGAGCTGCCTAGAATTTCAGTCCTGGGTTTGGAATGTAGAGGCAGGACTTTCCTGGCTCAGGAAACTCAACTTAGTGAATGAAAGGGGCCTGGACCTCAGATTTTCATGGCAGAGTAGTTGGGTTCTCTGACAGTTTAAATGACCATGGAACAAGGTAGCAGATTGCTAGTTATGATGGCAGGCTGATTGGAAAGTCTGCTTTGATGTACCAGTGTTGTGTAACAGGTTTATTTTATTTTATAAAAAGCAATCAAAACCAACCCTTAAGCAAGTATTCTTCACTGCTACCACTCCCCAGCACATCCCTTGTCCTCTATGCCCCTTTACCCATCCCATAACTCCTCATGCCTTGTATGCCAGCCTATTCCCCCACCCATTCTCATGTTCTTATACTAATTTGTTACCAACCCAAGCCCTCACTCATCAGTAGCCCTTCTCTTTTTGAATGAAGACTTGTATATTGTCCACTAGTCATAAACTAGTGACCTAGTGTATGAACGAGCATCTTTGGTGCTCATTAATTTAACTCGGCTTTTTTTATTTCCTAGGATTTCTGCAGTGTCTGGCTCAAACATGGATTTTTGGTCTAAAATACCCAATATGTTAATTGACATTTAAGGTTATAGAATTGGGAATCTTGGACATTTTTCCCCCCTATAAAACAACAGTGGTTCTAAATTCTCCACCACTTGAATATCTTCACCTGGCTGTTATTGGTCCATGCTTCCTAATCGTGCCTTACCTTTGTAACTAATTATTTCGCTGGCCTATTTATCCTTTCCCTAAAAATCCTAATGTGCCAAAATGTTTCGTCCCATTGCTTCTTCCATCTGCCCTTTGTCATGTTGTAGTTGTTGCATCTTCTTTCTTGCATCGTTGATTCTAAAATAGGATATGCTATAGCCTTCAACTATTCATCCAACCACTCCCTCCCCTAATTTCTTCAGCCAATAAATTATACCCTTGACTATGGCACTAGAGGTGAACATACTATCCTGGAATCAGATCTGTGACTGCAGAGACATCTGTTCTCCTAAGTATTGAATATCTTGTCATTATTGCTTTTCTGTCTTCCCACCACTGCACCCGCCACTCCTAGTTCCCCAAGCTATAAAGTCAAGTTCCCTGTAATGCCACAGACTTGGCTGTGACTGAAGTCTCCAGAATAACTATCCTCTTGCGTATGTATTCTGAATTGGATATCAGATAGAGAGGAAGATGCACTTAGTAGAGTTGCACTGCATTCTTGATTCTTCTGATTTTGTTTCATTGCCAAGTCAGCAATGGCTGAGGACAATGGTGGTTGGAAGAATGGCATTACTGTTACCACTGCTCAGTTCATCGATTGTAATTAGTTTTGCCTCTCCAAATACAATTAAATATAGCCACGTTATGATCTCATGGAAGAGGAGAGTGGAAGGTGTGGGAAGGTATGTTTAATATACTCTACTGCTAATTCCTCTGTGGTGCTTTTGCAAAAAAATTCAAATTTCCAGAAAATGTAGAGTCATGCGTTTATGATACCTGACGAAATATGCTGTTCATAATTTTGTAATTAGATTATGTGGATATAAATATAGATACTTGTGAAAAAAAGAAAAATCATACTGAGGATTGTAATTCTGAAATGTAGTTTGTTCTAAGCTTTGTTTCTGGTTAAAGGTAACTGAGAAAACACAGCTGCAAACTCCAGAAGAAAAACAAAATATGCCTCTGTCTGGACAGATTATGCCAGAATTTCCAGATCGACATCAGACACTGGTTCCTGTACAGAAAGCCAAGAGGATTAAAAGTAAGACTTTTTAGTTTTAGATTTTAAATGGCTTTTCTGAGAAAACCCCAACTTGGAAATTTTGGAATTTGATGGGAATTATTAAAATGTGAAATAAATCAGTTTGAGTAAAATCCAAAGTAATAACATCCATGTTGTATTGCAATATGTTTTATGCTTTCATAAATATATATTTTAAGCTATATATCTGTGCTACTGAAAGTGAAGAACTGGCATGGAGAATTTGTGAAAGTAGCAAAGGCCTGGGTTTTAACTTGGAGTTGAACCGGAAGTAGGTTGGTACTCCAAATATTGTCTTTTCAATTTGGCCATAGGATATGGGCAAGGGGCAGTATTTATTATCCATCTCGAGTTGTCCTGGAGAAGGTACCAGTGATCTGTTTCTTGAACCACTGCAGTCCTTGAAATATAGGGACAGCCGCAGTACAGTTAAGAGAAGTTCAAGATTTTGAGTCAGCAGCAAAGTAATTCCAAGTCCTATAATCTTTCTTGTTTAATTGTCCACCATTATTCATAACTGGATATGAAGGAGTATGCCACTTAGCCTTTCAAACCACCTCCATCATTAAATAATTCCATAACTATCTGGTTTTTAACCTCAAATCTATGCTTATCGCTGAAAATCTTTTACCCCTTGGAAATCAAAAATCTATTTATCTCTATTTTAGTAATAGTTAATGTTAAATCTGGAATTGGAAGGACTGAAGAGCTTAAATCTGATCTGGTTGGTGTAGTTTTGGCAGGTTAATGTCAGAAACTCTCAAGGAATTTCAAGATGTCAGTTTGTGGCACTTAAAATGACCACCTCAAAGTTTTGCATGTGCCTTTAATGTAAATTTTGTGGCAATGGGTGTGACGACTGCATTAGATTATTTCAATGAAATGTCCAAATCAGAAATGACCTTTTTAAAGGAGCTATGAGTTTCAAAACCAGGGAGAAGTTTAGCATTTAGAACAGTCAATGAGTACATATTGATTTTAATGATGCATTATATAATAATTTAGCATGGCGGCTCTGTGGTTAGTACTGTTGCTTCACAGTGCCAGGGACCTGTGTTCAATTCCAGCCTCAGTTGACTGCCTGTGTGGCATTTGTACATTCTCCCTGTGTTTGCACGGGTTTCTTCCTCCAGTCTGATTAATGCTAAATTGCCCATAGTGTCCAGGGATGTGCAGGATAAGTGGATTAACCATGAGAAATACAGACTTACTGGGGTGGGAGTAGGGGTGCGTCTGGGGGTTGTGGTCCATTTGGAAGCTTTGTGTGGACTCAATGGGGTGAATGGCCTGCTTCCCCACTATAGGCATTCTATGAATCTAAAATGCTGGCATTGGCATACCATCACATCTGATTCCCATCAAGCTGTGAGGTGACTTCTATCATATTGGGGAGGCACGGTACAGTGGTTAGCACTGCTGCCTCACAGCGCCAGGGACCTGGATTCGATTCCAGCCTCTGGCGACTGTGTGTGAGGAGTTTGCACATTCTCCCTGCGTCTACGTGTGTTTCCTCTTGGGTGCTCCGGTTTCCTCCCACAGTCCAAAGATGTGCAGGTTAGGTGGATTGGCCATGGGAAATTGCCCATGGTGTTCAGGGAGGTGTAGATTAGGTGGGTTATAGATTAGGTAGATTAGATGGGTCTGGCGGAGAGTGGGGGATGCTCTGAGGTTCGGTGTGGACTTGTTGGGCAGAAGGGCCTGTTTCCACACTGTAGGGATTCTATATTATGGCCACTGCCCCTTAAAAGCTTCTTGACTTTCAGCTCCCTACTCAAGTATGCCTCATTACACCTCACCAAATCTGGAAATGCCTGTTGCCTAGTGGGATCTACCATAAGCTGCTGTAAAAGAAATCATCTCATAGACATTCCATTAATTCTTTTCCTTGAGATCTGCTAGCAACCTGATTTTTTCCTAGTCCACCTACATATTGAAGGTTCCCCATGATGACTGTAAAAGTGCCTTGTAAAAAATCATCTTCATCATAATGCAAATATGCAAATTACTTACCTTTCCAGCAGTATTCCTTTCAATTTTCATTGTGGTCTCTGGCAAATTGATTTATTTGCTTTGAAATCACTTAAATGCTGTATTTTGAAGTAAGTTTGTATTTCTGAACAAATTCTTGAATGCTAATGAAATAAAGGAATGAAGGACTAGGAATATGGACATCAGGTAAAAAGATCAACCAAAGTGAGTCAGGAACAGGATTGATGGACTGTAGAGCTCGCTCTGGTATTCTTGCATTCAGCTGGATAATTAAATTGCTTTTCCTGAGGAGTTTATGCTCAAGTAACCTGAGGTATTCTGAGTTAAAGTGGAAGTTGATAGTTTGAAACTGACTTAGCGACATGCATATTTGCCAATTTTAACTCTGCCAGCTGCACCTAAATTCCTGGATGACTTCAAGTTGAAATCCTATACACCTACCAAAGAGGAACTTTATCTCTTAGATTGTCTAAGTGGAAATGATAGGGTGCTTGAGCAATTTTTGAACTCCATATTCTCCTCCCATATACACCATTGATTTTAGAAGGGAATGCAGCAAGAATAAATGTTCTCTATCTTGGTAACAGCTGAGTAGCTCTTTAGTAAATAGTCAAACTGAACTGTACGTGAGTTTTGTAAGTTTTGGCAAAATCAGTGGATTCAAGGAGCATTGGCTACATTGATTCAGAATTGCATTTTCAACAATCTTCAGCCACATGCCTATTGGATGGTCCATCTTTGACTCTTCCGGAGGTCCCCAGCATCACAGATGCCAGTTTTCAGCTAATTCTATCCTTTCCTTGAGATAGCAAGGTGCTGCACAGATTGTCGACCCTTACAACATTTCTGTTAATAGCATGGAAAGCTTGTTATTCAGAACTTCCTTAGTAATTTCTTGTGCCCAACTATCTTTGTCTGTTTCATAAAGGATTCTCCCTCCATCATAAGTTTGGAAGTGGAATATTCACTGAATAATAATCAGCATGATATGACTTTTCAAATACTGAAGTAAACCATGTATGAAAGCAGTAGGTCCTCTTTAGTATCCACGTTTGGGTCAATGAACATAATGTGCCAATGACCATCACCAGAAAGAAAAATTTAACTATCATCCCTTGGAATTCAGTAGAACGTAGAACATAGAACATGCCCTTCGGCCCTCGATGTTGCGCCGACCCGTGAACTAATCTAAGCCCATCCCCCTACACTATCCCATCATCACCCATATGCTTATCCAAGGACTGTTTAAATGCCCCTAATGTGGCTGAGTTAACTACATTGGCAGGCAGGGCATTCCACGCCCTTACCACTCTGAGTAAAGAACCTGCCTCTGACATCTGTCTTAAATCTATCACCCCTCAATTTGCAGCTATGGCCCCTCATACTAGCCGACGTCATCATCCTGGGAAAAAGACTCTCACTGTCCACCCTATCTAATCCTCTGATCATTTTGTAGGTCTCTATTAAATCCCCTCTTAGCCGCCTTCTCTCCAATGAGAACAGACCCAAGTCCCTCAGCCTTTCCTCCATAAGACCATTGCTCCAGACCAGGCAACATCCTGGTAAATCTCCTCTGCACCTTTTCTAATGCTTCCACATCCTTTCTGTAATGGGACAACCAGAACTGTACGCAATATTCCAAGTGAGGCCGCACTAACGTTTTGTACAGTTGCAGCATGACATCACGGCTCCGGAACTCAATCCCTCTACCAATGAAACCTAACACGCCGTATGCCTTCTTAACAGCACTATCAACCTGGGTGGCAACTATCAGGGATCTATGTACCTGGACACCAAGATCCCTCTGCACATCCACACTACCAAGAATCTTTCCATTGACCCAGTATTCTGCCTTCCTATTATTCTTCCCAAAGTGCATCACCTCACATTTGTCTGCATTGAACTCCATTTGCCACCTTTCAGCCCAATTCTGCAGTTTATCCAAGTCTCCCTGCAACCTGCAACATTCTTCCACACTGTCCACCACTCCACCGACTTTAGTGTCATCTGCAAACTTACTAACCCATCCACCTATGTCTGCGTCCAAGTCATTTATAAAAATGACAAACAGCAGTGGTCCCAAAACAGATCCTTGTGGCACACCACTAGTAACCGGACTCCAGGCTGAATATTTTCCATCAACCACCACTCTTTGGCTTCTTTCAGAAAGCCAGTTTCCAATCCAAACTGCTAAATCTCCCTCAATCCCATGCCTCCGCATTTTCTCCAATAGCCTACCATGTGGAACCTTATCAAAGGCTTTACTGAAGTCCATGTACACCACGTCAACTGCCCTACCCTCATCCACATGCTTGGTCACCTTCTCAAAACACTCGGAGATTTGTGAGATAAGACCTGCCCTTGACGAATCCATGTTGACTATCTCCAATCAAATTGTTGCTTGCTAGATGATTATAAATCGTATCTCTTTATAATCCTTTCCAAAACTTTTCCGACAACAGACGTAAGGCTCACTGGTCTATAATTACCTGGGTCATCTCTACTGCCCTTGAACAAGGGCACAACTTTTGCAATCCTCCAGTCCTCTGGTACTAAACCTGTAGACAATGACGACTCAAAGATCAAGGCCAAAGGCTCCGCCATCTCCTCCCTAGCTTCCCAGAGAATCCTCGGAAAAATCCCATCCGGCCCAGGGGATTTATCGACCTTCTAGGATTGATAACACCTCCTCCTTACTAACCTCAATCCTTTCAAGTCTAATAGCCCGTATCTCAGTCTTCTCCTCTACAATATTCTCCTTTTCCTGAGTGAAAACAGATGAGAAATATTTGTTTAGCACCTCTCCGAGCTCCACAGGGTCCACACACAACTTCCCACTTCTTTGACTGGCCCTATTCTTACCCTAGTCATCCTTTTATTCCCCACATACCTATAGAAAGCTTTAGGGTTCTCCTTAATTCTACCTGCTAATGACTGCTCATGTCCCCTCCTTGCTCTTCTTAACTCTCTCTTTAAATCCTTCCTAGCTAATCTGTAACTCTCCATCGCCTCATCTGAACCATCTCGTCTCAATGTCACATAAGCCTCCCTCTTCCGCTTAACAAGCGATACAATTTCTTTTGTAAACCAAGGTTCCCTTACCTTATCACTTCCTCCCTGCCTGACAGGGACATACCTATCAAGGACACGCAATATCTGTTCCTTCAACCAGCTCCACACTTTGATTGTCCCCATCCCATGCATTTTGCTACCCCATTCTATCGCTCCTAAGTCTTGCATAATTGCATTATAATTGCCTTTCCCCCATCTCTAACTCTTGCCCAGTGGCATGTTCCTATCCCTTTCCATTGCTAAACTAAACGTAACCAAATTATGGTCACTCTCTCCAAAGTGCTCACCTACCACTAAATCAAACACCTGGCCTGATTCATTACCAAGTACCAGATCCAGTGTGGCCTCCCCTCTTGTCGGCCCTTCGACATACTGTGTCAGGAAACCCTCCTGCACACA
Organism: Ginglymostoma cirratum; assembly: GCA_024137785.1. NCBI lineage: Eukaryota > Metazoa > Chordata > Chondrichthyes > Orectolobiformes > Ginglymostomatidae > Ginglymostoma > Ginglymostoma cirratum. The sequence goes on along the minus strand of JAHRHZ010000030.1, from coordinate 1,564,562 downwards.
TTGGACAAAAACTGATCCATCCGACGTACTCGAGTTATAGCATTTCCAGTCAATGTTGGGGAAGTTAAAGTCTCCCATAATGACCACCTTGTTCCTTTCTCTCCTGCCCAGAATCGTTTTGCCGATCCTCTCCTCCACATCCCTGGAACTTTGCGGAGGCCTATAAAAAAACTCGCATCAGTGTGACCTCTCCTCTCCTGTTTCTGACCTCAGCCCATACCACCTCAGTAGACGAGTCCTCATCAAAAGTTCTTTCAGCCACCGTTATACTGTCCTTGACTAACAAAGCCACACCTCCCCCTCTTTTACCACCTTCCCTGATCTTTAAGAAAGATCTAAACCCTGGAACCTGCAACATCCATTCCTGACCTTGCTCTATCCATGTCGCCGAAATGGCCACAACATCGAAGTCCCAGGTACCTATCCTTGCTGCAAGCTCACCTACCTTATTCCGGATACTCCTGGCATTGAAGTAGACACACTTCAAACCAGCTTGCTGTCTGCCAGCACACACCTGTGATGGTGAAATCCTGTCCCTGTCCTCCCTACTCTCATCCTCCTGTGTACTGGAACTACACCACAGGTTCCCATGCCCCTGCTGAGCATCTATCACTAATTCTCTCCATTATCAAAATCCTGGTGTTTACCACTGACCAAAAAATTAATTTGGCCAGCCATACAAATACAGAGGCTGAGAGCAGATCAGAGGATATGAATATTATAACAAGCAACTTTGTGCCTGACACCCGAAACCTTTCCACCACCCACAAGCCACAAGTCTCGAATGTGATGGAATGCATTCCACTTACTTGGAAGGATGCAGCTCCAACAACACTCCAGCTTGACAACCATGCAGGACAAAGCAGGACACTTAATTGGCACCGCATCAATAAACATTCATTTCCTCCATAGTTGATGCTCAGCTGCAGCGTGTACCATCTCCAAGGTACATTTGTAACTGCTTTCAAGCATCTTCTGTCATTTTCAGCAATTTTGTGGGAAATTCTGATTTTGTTTCAAAGATGCTTATTTTGCTGTGTTATACATATTCTTGAGACCTACAACTGGTTTCAAGAACATTCTGCTCAATTTTGCAGAATGTTTGGGTTTTTTTTTCTTTCATAGTTGCTTATCATGCTGTGTTATGTAGGTTCTTTATAATTTCAAGTGTTGTCAAGCATCTTCCATCACTTTCTGAAATTTTGTTGAAGGTTTTCATTTTGTTTCCAAGTTTCTTATCTTCCTGTGTTATGCACGTTCAAGGAAATGCCAACATTTTGTGCAGTTTTGCGAAATGTTTTGTTTTTCTCTTTCAACATTACCTGACTCAGCAGGGTCCAGTTTGGACACACTAAGATGGATGGAGAGTAGATTTACAGATTTGAATTGTAGTGGTGAAAGTTAAGTGATGAACTGAAAGGGTGCATACACAATAAATCAGAAAAATGGGAGATTTCATGTTCATCAAAATCTGTGTTTTAATGTGTAAGAAGATTGTGGTACAACAGTACTGATTTAGGGTATTGCAAAACAACTAGAGGGTACCAAAAGATGCAATGTGGAATTCGTTGACTAATGGAATGGTGGAAGCAAATTATCAAGTTTCTTTTTGAAAGTATTTTGTCTTTAAAACAGAAGTTGCAAGGGGTTTGAAAAAGGGTGATAGACTGGAACGAGATGGATAGCTCTTTACAAAAGCTGACACTGGTGCAATAGGCTAAATAGTCACTAAATTATTCCCAATTCCTTTTTGCACTTGGTCGTGGTGAATTGCCTCCTTGACCTACTGCAGTCCCTGGAGTTGTAGTGATACAGTACTGTTCGAGAGGTAGTTCCAAGATTTTGACCCAGTGACAATGAAGAAATTATATTTCCAAGTCAGCACAGTAGGTGCTTTGGAGAGGAATGTTGGTAAGATCATAAGTAGGTGTGACTATTTTTCCCCTTCATGAAGCTATGTTGACTCTGATTATATCATGTTTTCCTAAACGTTCTGCAACTACATTCTTTATAATAGACTCTAACATTTCCCAATGGCAGAGGTTAAGCTAATTGGTCTATAGTTGCCTTTTTGTGTGTTTTTTTTTGTCTCGCTCTTTTTTTTTCCAATAAGTGTGTTATAGTGGAAGCTTTCCTATTGTCCCTTGGGCTGGGAGTCACCTTGTGGAGGTGACAGCTTTTAGTATTATCATTAGACTATCAATCCGCAAACTCAGCTAATCACAAACAAAGTAAGATATAGCCTCAGTGAATATATAGTTTGGGGAATTTGAAGGCAGCATGGAATGTCGGTGCAGAGGGGGAAAAGGTGCTTTTTTGCATTTTTTTTTAGGCTCTCAGTTTTTAAGGTTCTGAAAGGATAAATTGAAGACTGGAATCAGGGCCCAGCACAAAAGACTGACATCATGGGCAAACTGTAAGATTGTTTGATAGGTACTGATTTGATTTTCTATTACAGACGACTGTCAGATTGCACGTGAATAGGGGAGATACTTATGTGCTGCAAGTTTAAAAGATCTATACAAAATTTAAAATAGAGATGGTGGACCAGGTGATGTGGTGTTACTGTATGATTTGGGAGCTGGTGGACCCCATCATGGTTCATAGTGACCACATTTGTAACCAGTGCTGGGTGCTTGAGGAACTGTGGCTCAGAGTTGATGAAATGGAGTCTGAACTTCTAAAATTGTGACACATCAGCGATGGAGAGAGTTACCTGAACGTTTCAGGCACTACCCTTCGACTAACTTCCTCAAATTCGATCAGGGACAGGAGGTGTGACTGAGTGAGGCAGATAGAATCTAGGAAGTAGTGCTGAAGGAGCCTCAGCCCTTGAGCTTGTCTAAAGGGAATCTTGCTCCCTCCATGGAAGAGAGCAATGGCTGCAAATACTAACGATACAGGTGGGAAAAGAAAAGATGATCTACAGAGAAAATATGAGCAGCTAGGGGTTAAATTACAAAGCAGAAACAAAAAGATGTTAATCTCCAAATTACTACCTGAGTCACAAGCAAGTTGGCACAGGGCTAACAAGGAGGTAAATGTGTGACTTGAAGATTGGTGTGGGGGAAATGGGTTCGAACACATGGGACATTGGCACCAAAACTGGGGAATGAGGGAGATGTTCAGATGAGATGGGCTGTCCCTGAATCATTTTGGTACCAGAGTTCTGGTGATTTGCATGTCTTGGGCTGTGGATAAGGCTTCAAAATAAATAGTGGGGAGTTGGGTTCAGCAGAAGTTACTAAAATTTCCCGAACAATAATAGAACAGAGTATGGAAAGGCTCAGGAATCTAACTTCTGACATAGCAGATAAAGGCACAACCATGAGAAGTTGGGCAGTTAATGCAGGACTGAAGGTGTTGTATTTAAATACACACCATATACAAAACAAGGCAAATGAACTTCGTAGTACAGATTAAAATTAGCAGGTACAATGTTGTGGGCGTTGCATGTGACTACAAGGGGATCAGGGCTGGGAACTAAATATCAAAGGAAGCACATCCATTTGAAAGGATTGTCAGAAGGGGGCAACGTTGCTTTTCTTTAATAAGACACAATTAAATCAATAGCAAGAAGTGATATCACATCAGTAGGTGTAGGACATGTGTGGGTAGAGTTGAGGAACCACAAAGGAAAAAGACCCTGATGGAAATTGTGTTTGGGCCTCCTAGCAATAGTTGGGAGGTAGGGAAGAAAATAAATCGGAAGACAGAAAAAGCATGTAAGACAGGCACAATTGCAGTAATCGTGGTGGACTTCAATTTGCAAGTGGACAGGGAAAATTAGGTTGGTAGCCAATCACAAGAAAAGGAACTTGTGGAATGTCTTGTTTTATTTTGAAGCAACTTGTGGCATAGCCCACCAAGGAATAGACAATTCCAGATTTGACTATGTTTAATGATGCAGGCTTGATTAGGGATCTGAAGGTGAAAGAACCCCTGGTGAAAATGACAATAACGAAAGAATTCACGCTGCAGTTTGAGGGGGAGAAGACTGAATCAGATATAACAGTTTCATAACTGAATAAAGGTTATTACAAAGACATGAGGGAGAGTCTGGCCAGAGTTCATTACAAGAGAAGATAGTGGAGTAGCAATGGCAGGAGTTTTTTGGGATAATTCAGGAGGCACAGCAGAAATTCATCCCAAGGAAGAAGAAACCTACTGAGGGGTGATTGAGGCAATTATGGCTGTCAAGTGAAGTCATGGACAGTATAAAAGCAAAAGAAAAAGCATACAATGTGGTCAAGATGTATGGGAAGCCTTTAAAAACCAGTAGAGGATAAATTTTAAAAAAAATAAGGTGGTAAGAAGACAAAATGATAATAAGCTGCTAGTAATATAAAAGAACAATCCAAGAGTTTTGTTAGGTATCTGACAGCTAAGAGAAGCAAGAGTGGATGTTTGACCACTAGAAAATGAGGCTGGAGAAGTAGTAATGGAGAACAAAGAAATGGCATAGGAACCGAATAGGTACTTTACGACAATTTTCACCAGCAGAAGTCATTGGGAACGTTCCAGAACTTTGAGAGTTAGGTGCAGAGGTGAGTGGAGTGGCCATCACTAAGGAGAAGGTGCTGGGAAGCTGAAAAGTCTGAAGTTGGGATAAAATCACCTGGACCAGACAGATTGCACCCCAGAGTTCTGAATGAGGTAGCTTAGGAAATTTGTAGAGGCATTAGTGATCTTTCAGAAGTCACTGGAGTCAGGAGGGTGCAAGGGACTGAAAAATAGCTAACATAAAACCTGTTTAAAAAGTGAGGGAGGCAGAAGACCAAGAAGCCACAGATAAGTCGTTTCAGTGGCAGGAGTCCAGAAGGAGGTGCGAGGGCAGCCTGGGGGAAGGTAAGCTTTTCCTTTTAAAAATTTACCTCGTGAATAGGCGGAGTGCGTGCTGAGCAGGAGCGGATACGGGATGGCTGAGTAAGTGACATAATATATTTGGGCAGTTGCTTTACCTGAAACACCACTAAGGGAGTGTCTCCCACCCATCCTCCTCCTCGAACCAAAAAAGGTTCTGAGTGCCGATTTGGTAAGTTACGAGTTTTTTTTTTTCCAATAGTCTGTTTTTTGGAATTCAGAACAATGGGAATGGATGTTAGGGCAGTTGCATGCTCCTCTTGTAGAATGCAGGAAGTAAAGGTCACCACTAGTGTCCCTGCTGATTTCATCTGCGGGAAGTGCACCCAACTCCAGCTCCTCGGAAACCGTGTTAGGGAGCTGGAGCTGGATGAACATCGGATCATTCGGGAGGTTGAGGGGGTGATTGAGAGGAGTTACAGGGAGGTAGTCACACCTCGGGTACAGGAAAAAGGTAGACTGGGAGCAGGCAGATGGTGCAGGGATCCCCTGTGGCCGTTCCCCTCAACAACAAGTATACCATTTTGGATACTGTCAAGGGGGACGACTTACCAGGGGTACAGGTCTCTGGTGCAGAGTCTGTCCCTGTTGCTCAGAAGGGAAGGGGGAAGAGGAGGAGAGCATTAGTCATTGGGGACTCCATAGTTAGGGGGACAGATAGATTCTGTGGGAATGAGAGAGACTCACAGTTGGTGTGTTGCCTCCCAGGTGCCAGGGTCCGTGGTGTCTCGGATTGTGTTTTCAGGATCCTTAAGGGGGAGGGGGAGCAGCCCCAAGTCATGGTCCACATAGGCACCAACGACATAGGTAGGAAAAGGGATGGGGATGTAAGGCAGAAATTCAAGGAGCTAGGGTGGAAGCTGAGAGTGAGAAAGAACAGAGTTGTTATCTCTGGTTTGTTACCCGTGCCACGTGCTAGCGAGGTGAGGAATAGGGAGGGAGAGCAGTTGAACACGTGGCTACAGGGATGGTGCAGGAGGGAGGGATTCAGATACCTGGATAATTGGGGCTCGTTCTGGGGTAGGTGGGACCTCTACAATCGGGATGGTCTGCACCTGAACCAGAGGGGTACCAATATCCTGGGGGGGAAATTTGCTAATGCTCTTCAGGAGGGTTTAAACTAATTAATCAGGGGGATGGGAACCTGACTTGTAGCTCCAGTGTACAGGAAGTTGAGAGTAGTGAGGTCATGAATAAGGTTTCAAGGTCGCAGGAGTGTACAGGAAGGCGGTTTGAAGTGTGTCTACTTCAATGCCAGGAGCATCCAGAATAAGGTGGGTGAACTTGCAGCATGGGTTGGTACCTGGGACTTTGATGTTGTGGCCATTTCGGAGACATGGATAGAGCAGGGACAGGAATGGTTGTTGCAGGTTCCGGGGTTTAGATGTTTCAGTAAGATCAGGGAAGGTGGTAAAAGAGGGGGAGGTGTGGCATTGTTAGTCAAGGACAGTATTACGGTGGTAGAAAGAACATTTGATGAGGACTTGTCTACTGAGGTAGTATGGGCTGAGGTTAGAAACAGGAAAGGGGAGGGCACCCTGTTGGGAGTTTTCTATCGGCCTCCGAATAGTTCCAGACATGTAGAGGAAAGGATAGCAAAGATGATTCTGGGTAGGAGCAAAAGGAACAGGGTAGTTGTTATGGGGGACTTTTAACTTTCCAAATATTGACTGGAAACACTAGTTCAAGTACTTTAGATGGGTCAGTTTTTGTCCAATGTGTGGAGGAGGGCTTCCTGACACAGTATGTCGATAGGCCAACAAGAAGCGATGCCACATTGGATTTGGTACTGGGTAATGAACGAGGCCAGGTGTTAGATTTGGAGGTAGGTGAGCACTTTGGTGATAGTGACCACAATTCGGCTACATTTACTTTAGCGATGGAAAGGGATAGGTATATACCGCAGGGTAAGAGTTATAGCTGGGGGAAAGGCAATTATGAGGCAATTAGGCAAGACTTAGGATGCATAGGATGGGGAAGGAAACTGCAGGGGCTGGGCAGAATTGAACAAGCTCCACATTTCAAGGAACAGCTACTGCGTGTCCTTGATAAGTATGTACCTGTCAGGCAGGGAGGAAGTGGTCGAGCGAGGGAACCGTGGTTTACTAAAGAAGTTGAATCTCTTGTCAAGAGGAAGAAGGAGGCTTTTGTAAAGATGAGGCGTGAAGGTTCAGTTAGGGCGCTTGAGAGTTACAAGTTAGCCAGGAAGGACCTAAAGAGAGAGCTAAGAAGAGCCAGGAGGGGACATGAGAAGTCTTTGGCAGGTAGGATCAAGGAAAACCCTAAAGCTTCCTATAGGTATGTCAGGAATAAAAGAATGACTAGACTAAGATTAGGGCCAGTCAAGGGCAGTAGTGGGAAGTTGTGTGCAGTCCGAAGAGACCGGAGAGGCACTAAATGAATATTTTTTGTGAATACTGACAGGAAAAAGACAATGTTGTCGAGGAGAATACTGAGATACAGGCTATTAGACTAGATGGGACTGAGGTTCATAAGGAGGAGGTGTTATCAATTCTCTCACTTTCCAGAATTGCTAAGTCCCCTGGGCCGGATGGGATCTATCCTAGGATTCTCTGGGAACCTAGGGAGGAGATTGCAGAGCTTTTAGCTTTGATCTCTATGTCGTCATTGTCTACTGGAATAGTGCCAGAAGAATGGAGGATAGCAAATGTCCCCTTGCTCAAGAAGAGGAGTAGAGATAACCCTGGTAATTATAGGCAAGTGAGCCTCACCTCGGTTGTGGGTAAAGTGTTGGAAAGGATTATAAGAGATAGGATTTAAAATCATCTGGAAAGGAGTAATTTGATCAGGGATAGTCAACACGGTTTTGTGGAGGGTAGGTCGTGCCTCTCAAACCTTATTGAGTTCTTTGAGAAGGTGACTAAACAAGTGGATGAGGGTAAAGCGGTTGATGTGGTATATATGGATTTCAGTAAAGCGTTTGATAAGGTTCCCCACGGTAGGCTATTGCAGAAAATTCGGAGGCATGGGATTGAGGGTGATTTAGCGATTTGGATCAGAAATTGGCTAGCTGTAAGAAGACAGAGGGTGGTGGTTGATGGGAAACGTTCATCCTGGAGTTCAGTTACTAGTGGTGTACCGCAAGGATCTGTTTTGGGGCCACTGCTGTTTGTCATTTTTATAAATGACCTGGATGAGGGCATAGAAGGATGGGTTAGTAAATTTGCAGATGATACTAAAGTCAGTGGAGTTGTGGATAGTGCGGAAGGATGTTGCAGGTTACAGAGGGACATAGATAAGCTGCAGAGCTGGGCTGAGAGGTGGCAAATGGAGTTTATGCAGAAAAGTGTGAGGCGATTCATTTTGGAAGGTGGAACAGGAATACAGAGTACTGGGCTAATGGTAAGATTCTTGGTAGTGTGGACGAGCAGAGAGATCTTGGTGTCCATGTGCATAGATCCCTGAAAGTTGCCACCCAGGTTGATAGGGTTGTTAAGAAGGCGTACGGTGTGTTAGGTTTTATTGGTAGAGGGATTGAGTTTCAGAGCCGTGAGATCATGTTGCAGCTGTACAAAACTCTGGTGCAGCAGCACTTATAATGCAGTGACCAGAACTGTACTCAATACATGAAGGATGTGGAAGCATTGGAAAGGGTGCAGAGGAGATTTACCAGGATGTTGCCTGGTATGGAGGGAAGGTCTTATGAGGAAAGGCTGAGGGATTTGAGGCTGTTTTTGTTAGAGAGAAGAAGGTTAAGAGGTGACTTAATAGAGACATACAAGATGATCGGAGGATTAGATAGGGTGGACAGTGAGAGCCTTTTTCCTCGGATGGTGACGGCTAGCACGAGGGGACGTAGCTTTAAATTGAGGGGTGATAGATATAGGACAGATGTCAGAGTTAGATTCTTTACTCAGAGAATAGTAAGGGTATGGAATGCCTTGCCTGCAGCAGTAGTAGACTCGCCAACTTTAAGGGCATTTAAATGGTCGTTGGATAAACATATGGATGATGATGGAATAGTGTAGGTTAGATGGGCTTCAGATTGGTTTCACAGGTCGGCGCAACATCGAGGGCCGAAGGGCCTGTACTGCGCTGTAATGTTCTATGTTCTAAGTCAGCCTAACCTCTTGTTGATAAAATTGTTTACTTGGAAGTACATGGTAAAATAAGGATGAGTTGGTATGACTTCTTCAGGGGAAGTTCATGCTTGACAAATCCATTAGAATTCTTTGAGGAGGTAAGGGGTAGGTTAGACAAAGGAGAGCCAGTGGATGTGATCTATTTAAATTTCCAAAAGGCCTTCGCAGTGTCCTGTGTGGGAACTGGTCTAAGTAAGACAGCCCATGGTGAGCATGGGGGCACCTCCGTAGGTCAGTGGTTAGCATTGCTGTCTCATAGTGCCAGGGGCCCAGGTTCGATTCTACCCTCAGGCGACTGTCTATGTGGAGTTTGCATGTTCTCCTCGTGTCTGCGTGGGTTTCCTCCGGGTGCTCTGGTTTCCTCCCACAGTCCAAAGATGTGCAGGCTTACGTGGTTTGGCCATGCTAAATTGCCCATAAGTGTTCATGAATGTGTAGATTAGGTGGGTCTGGGTGGGATGCTGAGGGTCGGTGTGGACTTGTTGGGCCAAAGGGCCTGTTTCCACACTGTAGGAATTCCAAGATACTGGCATGGTAGAGGATTGGTTGACCGGCTGAAGGCAGAGAGTACAAATATAGGCGTCATTTACATAATGGCAGCTGATGACTAACATAGCTCCATATTGGGTCTGTAACTATTTATGTTACAAATCAATGATCTGTTTGAAGGAACTGTGATGATTATTGCAAAGGTAGTGTTGAGGAAGCAGGGAGGCTGTAGAAGGACTTAAACAGTCTGAGAGTGGGTAAAGAAGTAGCAGATGGAATACAATATGGTAAAGTGTGAGGTTAATCCGTTTTAAGAATAGAGGTATAGACTATTTTCTAAATGGGAAGGGCTTCAGAAATCTGCAGCACAAAGTGATTTGGGAGTCATAGTTCAGGAATCTTTTAAGGTTAACTTGCAGGTTCACTTGGCAGTTAGGAAGGCAAATGCAATGATAGCATTCATTTAGAGCTAGAATATGGGCTGTAATATACTGCTGAGGCTGTACAAGTCTCTGGCTGATTGCATTTGGAATATTGTGAGCAGTTTTAGGCTCCATATCTAAGGAAGAATGTGCTGGCATTGGAAGTAGTCCAGAGGAAGTTTACAAGAGTGATCCTGTGGATGAAGGGCATGTCATATTGGGAGCGGTTGAGAACTCTGGGTCTGTACTCAATGGAGTTTAGAAGGATGAGACAGGATCACATTGAAACTTGCAGAATGCTGAGAGGCCTAAATTAGAGTGAATGTGGAAAAGATGTTTCCACTAGTATGAGAGACAAGACCCAAGAGTGAAGGGATGACTCTTTAGAACTGAAATGATGGATTTCTTCAGTCAGAGGATGGTTAATCTGTGGAGCTCATTGCCACTGAGAACTGAATACCAAGTGTATTTAAGACGGGGAAGTTCTTCATTGGTAACGGGTTCAATGGTTGCAGGGAGAAGGCAGGAGAATGGAGTTGAGAATGATTATCAGCCATGACTGAATGGCAGAACAGACTTTATGGGCTGAAGGACCATGACTAGGTCATATGTCTTATGGACACTTTCAGAAATAATAATTCTTGGATTAGTAAGTGTATCCATTATCTCTATAGCTACTTTCTGTAAAATCCTAGGATGCAACCCATCATGTTTGAGATATATTGATCTTTAGCTCTATTTAGGTTCTGTAGCCATACTTCAAGTCCCATTTGGGCATGGGCTGCTCCTGTATCTGAGGAGTCACGGATGGTGCAGTCATCAGAAAATTATCCCACTTCTGCTCTTGATGACACCCTGCCAGATATGGTCTCGATATCAAGGGCAGTTACACTCACTTGGCCAAAAGAGCTTATCTCCAGAGACAGTGTTTGATCCAACACTGTAATTAGATCAGGAACTGAATGATGCCCAGTTTGTTCTGTCAGGCCAGTGAGTGGGTTATTCCTAAGCTTATGCTTGATAGCATTATTGAATACAACTTCTATCACCAACACTGGACTGAGAGGTTATTAGCTGCATTTACAGCCAATGTAATTACAGGCTGCGTATACCTGGGCAATATCTCTTTGTCAGGTAGCTGAGTGTGTCCTAGTCTTTCTGAAACACCTTGGCTAGGGGCATGGAATTTTCTGGAGTGCAGGACTTTAGTTTTAAATGCTGAAATGTAGTTAAGATTATTAGACCAACAGACTGTTCTGTTCTGAGGAAGCGTCACTGGACCCAAAACATTAATCTCTGATACAAATCTTCTCAAAAACCTTGATGTAACTCTGATTTCTCTCCACAGATGCTGCCAGATCTGCTGGGCTTTTCCAGTAATTTCTGTTTCTGTTTTTGTTTCTAATTTCCAGCATCCACAATTCTTTCTTTTTTTTATTTTAAGATCATTACCCTTTGCAGTGTCTGGTGCCGTCAAATGTTTCTTGATATCAATTGGAGTGAACAAATTTGGTTGAAGAATGGCATGAGTGTTGCTGGGCCCTTCAGGAGGTGGCTGAGGTGGATTATGCATTCCGTTTCTGGCTTCTTTGCAAATGCTTCGCCTGATCTTTTGCACTGATGTGTGCTGAGTAAAGGAAATTTGTGAAACTGTCTCATCCAGTGAGTTCAATTGTCCACCACCATTCATCACTGGATGTGACAGGATTGCAAAGCTTCGATCTGATCATCTGTTTGTGGAATAGCTTTGTTCTGTCCATCACTAGTTGTTTGACTCAAGTCGTCCTGTATGTAGCTTCATTAGGTTGACGCCACATTTCTAGTCATCCAGAGATAGTAAGAACTGCTGATGCTGGAGTCTGAGATAACAGTGTGGAGCTGGAGGAACACAGCAGGCCAGGCAGCATCGGAGGAGCAGGAAAGCTGACTTTTCGGGTCAGGACCCTCCTTCAGAAATGGGGGAGGGAGGTGGTGCTCTGAAATAAATAGAGGGGGACAGTGATAGCAGGTAGATAGTGGAATGGATAGGTGGGAGAGAAGACTAACCAGTCAAGGAGGCAGGGATGAAGCCAGTAAAGGTGAGTGTAGCTAGGTGGTGGGGATTAGTCAGTGAGGTGGGAGGAGCAGATAGGTGGGAGAGAAGACGGACAGGTCAATGAGGCAGGAATGAGAGGGGGGCTGGTCTTGGGATGAGGTCGAGGGGTGGGGAGATTTTTATTTATAGAATTCCTACAGTGTGGAAACAGGCCCTTCAACCCAACCAGTCCACATCGACCCTCGGAGCATCGCGCCCAGACCCGTCCCTCTACAACCCACCTAATCTACAAGTCCCTGAACATGTTGGGCAATTTAGCCTGGCCAATCCACCTAGCCTGTACATCTTTGGACTGTGGGAGGAAACTGGAGTACCCAGAGGAAACCCACGCAGACACGGGGAGAACATGCAAACTCCACACAGACAGCTGCCAGAAGGTGGATTTGAACCCAGGTCCCTGGTGCTGTGAGCCAGCAGTGCTAACCACTGAGCCACCGTGTCGCCCCTGTGTTTTGTATCCGCTGTTCCCAATGTGGCCGCCTCCAACATCCAGTGAGACCAAGCGGATGCTTGGGGACCGTTTTGTGGAACACCTAGGCTCGGTTCGTGACAAACAACAACACCTCCCAGTTGCGAACCACTTCAGCTCCCCCTCCCATTCCCTGGACTACATGTCCATCCTAGGCCTTCTCCAGCATCACAATGATGCCACTCAGAAACTGGAGGAACAGCACATCATATTCTGCCTTGGAAGTCTACAACTCAATGGTCTCAATGTGGACTTTACTAGCTTCAAAATCTCCCCACCCCCGACTTCATCCCAAGACCAGCACCCCCCCTTCTCATCCCCGCCTCCTTGACTGGTCCTTCTTCTCTGCCACCTATCCACTCCTCTATTTACCTGCTATCACCGCCCCTCCCCTCCCCTCAATTTATTTCAGAGCCCCCTTCCCCTCCCAAGAAGGGTCCCAACCCAAAACGTCAGCTTTTCTGCTGCTCTGATGCTGCCTGGCCTGCTGCGTTCCTCCAGCTCCACACTGGGTTATCACATTTTTAGTCACGCCGTGTGCTAGTTCTGACCAGATACCCTCCCCTCATTTTGAACCAAGGTAGAACTGCTGGCTTGATTGTGTGATGTGTAGGATGTGCCAGGCCATGAATTTGTTGTTGACTACAATGCCATTGCTTCTAGCCTACGGCATCCTGTGAATGACCAGACTTGAGTGGCTAAATCTGTTTGAAATCTATCTCGTTTAACACTGTGGTAATACTGCACAATATAATTGTGCGGCCAATGAGAGGACAGGAATTTGTCTCCACCAGGGCCATGTGGTGATTACTCCTGCCGGTACTGTCAAGGGCAGATCTACTTGTGGCAGACAAATTGAAGATGAGGCCAAATACTGGATTAGTTAAGTCCCAGACTGAAACTTGGCTTGATTAAATCAAATCATGTTTTGGTTTTAGTGGTCTCTCACTAAAACACATGCAGGGAATGCTGCATTTTTTAAACAGTCAAACATAAATTTTATTAACAAATTAAATGAAGGTAGAATACGCCAACTGTCTGCTTTAAACATACATTCAAATTTTTAAATCCGTGTTAATAGTATTATCCCATTATTCCCAAAACATGCTGATATGTGTTGAAAAGGAAAGATACAGCTTTCACCATGTACCCAAAGCACACTTCTGGTACAGTACCAAAAAACTCGTGTAGTACTTTCACCAGAGCTCCTGTCTCTGAACGTTCAGTATGTGTAAGTCATTTTTGACTTTATCTTATAGATTTAACTATAGGTCACTTTGTTTTCCTGGAGCCAGTCATCCACCTGAACCTAAAAGTACTTAGCCTTTTAAGGCTTCAAGGGTTTTAATCCAATGTGGACTCTTGCTGGGGATTAACCCTAACCCTTCACTCTAGATTAATCTCTCTAATCTTTCTTTTCTCAAGCCATCTCCATCCATGGACTTTACAGGATTGCTCAAAGTAGAACTAAATAACATTCTGTCTAAGGTATGGGTGCTAGAGCTTACAAAAACTCCTGACTGTATATTCTGAAGTTTGTTCATCTTGTTCAGTCATAAAACCCTAACAATGCGTGCAAAAGCCCGTTAATTCTAAAGTTAGCCCTCAAACTATTTTGAAAGAAGCCACTGTATTTACAGGAATACTTGCAAACTAATTAACTTCAGATACAGAAAAACCTAGATCTCTCATTAACGTGGAATCCTCAGATCCAAGCTTGCACAAATTATATTAAAAACATTTATCACAAAACCACTCTGCTGCCACCACTGGCACCTATTCTGTAGAAAGAACATAACCAAGGATGTGGTGGTGGTGTCTTGTGCATTGTCCGTAAAAGTATGATTGTGCCAGGCCAGTTATTTGTGAGAAGGACTCTCTGCAGGGCTGGCGGGACTTAACTGTTTATAGTTTCCAGTGCCAAGGTCAATACTGGGTGGTCTGTTTGGTTTAGTTCCAATTGAGATGTTATGTTTGCATTGAAGGTGGAGAAATTATTGAAATTTTCAGCAGATAGAAAGTGTCTGAATCAGCCTGGTAAACCTTTGTTGCACACTCTCAAAAGCAAGAGCATCCTTCCTCAGAAAAGGAGACTAAAGCTGTGCACACTATTCTAGGTGTAGCCTCACCAAGGTCCTGTATAACTGTACTTTAAACCTCTTGCAACGAAGGCCCTTGACAGTACCGGCAGGAGTAATCACCACATGGCCCTGGTGGAGACAAACTCCTGCCTTCCTTACTGCCTGTGGCACCTGCATGCTTGCCTTCAGCGACTGGTGCACAAAGACGCCCAGGCTCCGCTATGCACGCTCCCCTCTCCCAATTTACAGCCATTCAAGCAATAATCTGCCGCCTTGTTTTACTTCCAAGGTGAATAACCTCACATTTATCCAAATTTATACTGCATCTGCCATTGATTTGCCCTCTTGCTCAATCTGTCCAGATCATGCTGAAGGATCTCTACATCCTTGTCACAGCTCACCCTCTCGTCCAACTTGGCATCATCTACAGACTTTGATGTTACATTTTGTTCCCTCATCCAAATAATTAATATATATTGTGA
>JAHRHZ010000030.1:1516223-1549158 GCA_024137785.1 Ginglymostoma cirratum | reverse complement strand
TGAACACAGCAGGTCAAGCAGCATCATAGGAGCTCCTATGATGCTGCTTGACCTGCTGTGTTCATCCAGCCCCATGCTTATTAATTCCTACTCTTTGTTTTCTCTCTGCCAACCAGTTTTCTATCCATCTCAATACACTTTTTTTTCCCCAATCCCATGTTCTTTAATCCTGCTTAATAATCTCTTATGCAGGACTTTGTCCGGTGCTTTCTGAAAGTCCAAATATACGACATCGACTGGCTCCCCCTTGTCAATTCTAGTACAGATAGTTCTCCTATAATACGATAGTCGCATTCTTGTGTGACCTTGCGCTATAGAAAATGGCCACAGAAAATTTGCGTTATAGGGAAATCGCTATTTTTAAAAAAAAACCTATACCTGTACGTTATCCAAACAGATATTCACCAATTGGATTACAGCCAATTCACGTTAACAAAACGTGTGTTATAGCAGATTTACCTGTAGTTGCATCATCTTAGCGTTCCAACAGATTTGTTAAGTATGATATCCCCTTCATAAATCCAAGCTGATTCTGTCTGATCCTGCTGCTGCTTTCTAGATGCTCCACTATAAAGTCCTCGATAATGGTTCGAGAATGTTCCCCACTACCGATGTTAGGCTTACAAGTGTATAATTCTCTGTTTTCTCTCTACCTCCCTTTTTTAAACAATGCAGGGTGGCTAATGCCACTCCAATCTTCAGGGACTGTTCCAGAGTCTTAGAATCCTGGAAGATGACCGCCAATGCATCCACTATTTCTAGAGCCACTTCCTTTAAGTACTCTGGGATGTAGATTATCAGGCCCTGGGGGGTTATTTGCCTTCAATCCCATTGATTTTCCCAGCACCATTTCTCTAATAATGTTGATCTCCCTCAATTCTTCCCTCTCACTAAATCTTGCATTCTCAAACGTTTCTGGCATCTGATTTGTACTCTGGTTCTGTCTTCACAAAAAAGTATGAATTCAGTTGCTTAGCCATTTCTTTGTCTCCCATTATACAATACTCCGTCCCTGTCTGTAGGGGATCTACCTTTGTCTCCTCCTAGCTCTTTCTGTTCACACCTATAGAAACTCTTCACATCAGTCTTTATGTTCCCTGCAAGCTTACTTTTTCATACTATATTTTCCCCTTCTTAATCAATCCGTTGGTCTTCCTTTGCTGAATTCTAAACTGTTCCGAATCCGCAGACATATTTTTCTTTGTCAATCCATATCCTCCTTCCTTGGATCGGATACTATCTTCAATTTTCTTCGTAATCCATGGATTGGCCCTCTTACCCATTTGTGCCAGACAGGAATAAACAGTTGTTGCAGTTCCCCCATATTCCTTGTGTTTGCCATTGCCTATACACTGTCATCCCTTTAAGTAACTGTCCCCAATCTATCAAGGCCAACTCGTGCCTCATATCTTCATAGCTTCCTTTATTAAGATTCAGCACCCTAGTCTCTGAATCAACTACATCACTCCCCATCTTGACACTAAAAAAAAAAACTCTATCCTAATATGGTCGTTCGTCCCCAAGGGGTCTCACGCAGCTAGATTGGCGCTGATTCCCTTCTCGTTCCACAGTACCCAGTCTAAGATGGCCTGCTCTCTAGTTGGTTCCTTCACATATTGGTCAAGAAAACCATCCCGTACACATTCCAGGAATTCCTCCTCAACAGCATTGTGGCTAATTTGATTTGCCCAATCTGGTTATATTAATCTGCATATAATGATCCCCTATTCCCCTATCACATGTATCTCTAATTTCCTGTTTAATGCCATTTCCAACATCACTGCAGTTTGGACGTCTATATACTAATGTTTTTTGCTCCTTGGTATTTCTCAACTCTACCCATACAGACTCCATATTGTCAAAGCTAATATCCTTTCTCACTATTGTTAATTTCCTCCTTAACCACAATGCCACTCCTTTTTACCTTTTTTGCCTGTCCTTCCTAAATACTGAATACCCTGGAACATTCAGTTCCCATCCCTGGTAACGCTGCAGGCATGTCTCTGTAATCCCAATTATATTGCGCTTGTTTACATCTATCTGCGCAGTTAGTTCATCCACTTTATTGCAAATGCACTACGCATTAAGGCACAAAGCCTTTAAGCTTGTCTTTTTAACATTATTTATCTTGCTCTAATTTTTCTCAATAGCCCTGTTTGAAATTTGACCTTGTTTTCTCTGCTCATCACTTTGTATTCCCTTTTCTACCTTTTTTTTTGTTTTTGTCCTTGCTCCCCTGTTCTCGGATTCCTTATAGGTTCCCATCCCCTTTGGCATATTGGGTTAAACCTTCTTCAACCACTTTAGAAAACACTTCCCTCCACGCCCCCCCCTCCCAGGACAACAGTCCCAGTCCTACTCAGGTGGAACCCATCCGATTTGTACTCTTAAACTCTTTGGCTATTTGAATGAATATCAAATAGCCAATGACCAAAGAGTGAACTCACCTGTGAAAGATTGTATATTACTTATTTAGATTATTTTCTTTAGAAATCACAGTTAAATTGATGTATCTCTATTGTGAAAAGATAACAAGGCTACAACTTTTAGGTTAGCACTTGAACCACAAGAGGAGCTTGGAAAATTTTTTCTTTACAAATTAGCAATGTGTGAGCATAAAAGGGATATTGAAGCTGACCTGGGTATAACATTTGGGCTTGGGTGATCTCGAGATAAAAATTGAAGGGTGTGATAGAAGAATGAATTCTGGATCCGCATAGTGCTGCCATAAACAAACATTGGGCTATGTTATTTGCTAATGATTCAATTATTTCATTCAGTGGAAAGAGAAGTTTTCAAACTATACTTGATGTTTGATTTGAAAATTAAATAAGTCTGCAGTTAGTTGCGTAGATTTCTACCTCTAACAGAAATTATGAACACTGAAAAGTGAGTGTTGCATTTTAGTAACTCGTGTCCAGTAAACAATTTTAAATTGTTCAGTACAGTGACATCTTATTTGAATTAGCTAATCTTGATGGGGAACAGCAATACAGTCATTAATTCTTCTGTATGAGGAAGGAAATAACCTCCAAAGAATCTGTTGCTTCATTAGTAAAATAAATTGCTTCCCAATTTTACATGTGGTTAACTGCTTATCAATTATTTTGAATTAAATTTTATCACTTGACTCTTCTACAATTATTTTACCTTTTAGGTACAAAGAGCTTCCTGATCTTGATCAAGTTTAATTGAAACAAGGTTGTTTTCAACTAGTTAGGATTTTGGGGTTTCATCTGCCATTGATCCAGTATACTGCTGGTAATGGTCAAGTGACCTTTGTTGGCTAAAGAATCCTCGATGCTCTTGACAGTGGAATCGTTGACAGTATCTCTGGTACTGTCCTAGATTCTCCACCGGCCTTCCCCATCTTCCATCTGTTTGAACTCTGATATATTGTAAATATGGTAAGGAATAGGTTTACGAAATGTTTGAATACTTCATTCTCCTTTCTGCAGTATTTTGAATGCTAGTTTTTTACTCCAGCACTATGCTGCTTTTATATTATTGTTAGTTTCACAAGCGGTGACTTTTGCGCAGAGCTTCGATCTGTAGGTGAAAACATACCAGTTAGAAAGCATGAATTTGAAAATTGATCAAGGACCATCAGATGCAACCTATTACTTGCAATAGTCAGCTACAGGTTAAAATGAGAATATTCAACCCATAGACTAGCCTAGGTCATGTACCTGTAAAACTCAGCGCTATAATGTCAAGCTTTCCTCCTCCTATGATGCTGCTTGGCCTGCTGTGTTCATCCAGCCCCACACCTTGTTATCTCAGATTCTCCAGCATCTGCGGTACCTTTTATCTCTGCTATAATGTCTCTTTCAGTATTCTGTAATGATAACTACTCTGATTTTGCTTTGTAACTTTTTTTTCCTAGCTGATGATGTTGCAATTGGAAGCAATCTGGTATTTGAGACATCACTGTTAACTCCTCCAGACACATTAGAGGTAAGATTTGATAGTTTGGACACAATAGTCTTGAAACATGAATACACCTTTTGTTTTCTAAGGTTACATTAATAATGTTCTTGAACTGTGAACAAATCTGGGTATTAATACAGGTCAACACAGTGTGGAGCTGGAAGAACACAGCAGGTCAAGCAGCATCAGAAGAGTAGGAAAGTCAATGTTTTGGGTCAGGACTCTTAAGAACTCCTATTTCTTTGTTGCCTCACCTGCTGTGTTCCTCCAGCTCCACAGTGTGTGGAGTCTGACTCCAGCATCTGTAGTTTTTGCTGCCTTCATGCATATTAATGCAATATGTAATGCACTAGCTGGACATGGAACAGAAGGAAAATTGGTCATCCACATTCTTCTATGTTTCAGCTGCCTGGATATTTTGATTCAGAGTACTGTATTAAGTTGTTCTAGAGTATGGTTATAAAAGGAATTGTTTGTAATAATCAAAGAACAGTTTACTTCACTAACCCTGGGTTTTTAAAAGGTTGCTTTGGAAGTTTTGGCCCTTGATTGCTACTTAATGGCCTCCAGTAAATCTGTGTATATGAACAGTTTGATTTGTAGCTCCCTGTTAATGAATAATCTGCAAATGCTCACTGTCCGTCTAATTTGCCGTGAACAGGTTTAGTAAAATACTGTTAAAGTATCCTGTGCTTGCTCCCAACAACTTGTGTTTGTGGAGAAAATTGAAGGAAATCAACAGAAATGGGTGTGAAAGCTAAAATCTCAATTGTTTCCTCTGGGTGCTCCGGTTTCCTCGCACAATTCAATAGCATGCAGGTTAGGTGGATTGGCTGTGCTAAATTGTCCATAGTCTCCAAGGATGTGCAGGCTAGTTGGATTAGCCGTGGAAAATGCAGGTTTACACATGTAGGGCAGGGAGTTGTGTTCTGCTCTTCAAGGGTCGATGTGGACTGAATGGCCTGCTTCCTTACAGTAGGGAATCTGTGATTCTATGATTCTGACCACATGAAGCAGCTGGAGTTGCAGATGGACTCACTGTGAAGCACCCATGATGCTGAGGATGTTCTCTGTAGCATCTTTAGTGAGCTGGCCTCACCACAAGTAAGGGCTACACATGCAGAGAAGTATTTTGATTATCAGGAAGACTAGTAGGCTGGGCAGGTGGCAGTCCACTGCTCCATTTTCTGATAAGTATATGGTACTGGATACTTTAGGGGACGGGGGGATGGAGGCAGCAGCAGCCAAGTTTGTGGCACCACAATTGGCTCTGCAGTACAGCAGGGTTACAAGACAGCTGGGACAGCTGTTATGATTGCAAGTGGAATTGACAGTCAGTTCTTTAGCCTCGGAAAAGACTCTTGAATGATATGTTGCCTCCCTGGTGCCAGGGTCAGGGATGTCTGAGCTGCAGGGCATTCTGAAGTGAGAGGAGGAGCAACTAGCAGTTGCAACAACATGGATTTTAATAGAGAGATCTTGCAACAGAAATTGAATTAGGTATTAGATAAAGGCTACTAAAGTTGTTGTAATCTCCGAATTGCTTCCAGTGCAATACATTACTGAGTTTAGGAAGATGGATCAGATGAATGTGTTGCTAAAGGGATAGTTTAGGAGGGGGATGCTTTAGGTTTTGGAATCATTGGGACAGTTTCTGGTACACGTGGAACCTATACAAGTTGAACACGTTGCATTTGCGCTGAAATAGGTTCAGTATCCCTACTGGAAGGTCTGTTTGTGATGGGGACGTTTTACACTGATTTGGCAGGAGTATGGAACAGAGTATGAGTGAAGTCAGGAGCAAGGCCCAATCAAGTATAGAAGGAATGCTGGGATAATTCAAACAGAAAGCATGTGCATAAGGCACATAGGGGGACAGGAAAGCTAAATTATATCTATTTTAATGTAAGGAGCCTGACCAGTGAAGTGGATGAATTAATTTTGAGTATTGATCATGTGGGAATATGATATTGTTGGTAACCACTGCGATAGGTTAAGGGACTGGCTAGACTGGCAACTCAACATTCCAGGACATAGAGGTTTGAGGTATAGTAGGAGGGATGTAAGAGAGTTGGTAGCATTACATGATTAACAGAGAACACCATCACTGCAGTAATGAGGGAGGATATCTTTGAAAACTCTTGAACGAAGCCACGTTTAGAGCTTAGAAATAAAGAGCAGTTACTTTGCTGGAATTATACTACAGGCCTCCTAACTGTTAGCTGCTCCCCCATCTCCCTATGTCGGCAAAGCAAAAAGGTGCGAGGAATAGGGTTATAGTAGTAAGGGTTTCAACTTTGCAAACATCAACTGGGATCACCTTAGTGTAGGAAGATTAGACAAAGTGGATTTTTATTAAAAGTGCATTCAGGAGAGCTTTTGTTGTGGCAGTACGTATACGGTCTTTCTATAGATGGGGCAGTGCAATGCCTAATCCTATGGAATGAAGCCAGTCAAGTGTTTGAAGTGTCGCAGAATTCATGGAATTGTTAGTGTGGAAGCAGGCCGTTTTGGTCCATGTCCACACAGGCACTCTCTGAAGAAGAGCATCCCACCCAGATCTACCACCCTACCATATCCCTCTAACCCTGCATTTCCCATGGCTAATCCACCATCCTGCACATCCCTGGACACTATATAGGCAATTTAGCATGGCCAGTCTACCTAACTTGCACATCTTTGGACAGTGAAAGGAAACTGGAGCACCTGGAGGGACCCAAGCTGACACAGGGAGAATGGCTGTGTGGAGTTTGCGTAGTCACCGAAGGGTGAATCAAACCCAGGTCCCTAGAGCTCTGATGCAGCAGTGCTAACCACTGAGCCACCGTGCTGCCCCTTTTTTAAAATTTTTCTTTTTGGAAAAAATTGAGGGCAGAAGGTGCAGTAATCAGTGGGCAAATATTTTGGTATTGACCTTGACTCTAAATTTCAAAGTCATTATTGAAAATCCCAGGGGTCTAGTGAGATATCCCAGCTGACTATGAGAGGCCAGGGTTGACATTGCTGGGGCGCTGGCAAAGATGCTCAGTACTTTGGCCTCGGGTAAAGTTCCAGATAACTGAAAGTTAGCTAATATGGTTTCTTGGTTCAAGAAAGGCAGCAGGGATAGGCCAGGCAATTACAGACCAGTCAGTGTGATATCTGCAGTAGGGAAATAATTGGGGGCTGGGGGGGAAGAAACCTAAGGGAAGGATTAACCAACACTTGGAAAAGCAAGGGTTGATGAGGGCTAATCAGCACAGATTTATTAAAGGGAGATCTTGTCTGACTAATTGAACTTTTCAAAAAGGTGACTACATTGATGAGGGTAGTGCAATTGATGTGGTTTGGTATGGATTTCAGTAAAGCCTTTGGCAAAGTCCCACCTGGAAGGCTGGTCCAAAAGGTAAGAGGCTGTGGATCCAAGGCAAGTTGGCAAAGGGCACCCAAAATTGGTTTGCAAATAGGAGTGTTGTTTGGTGGTTGGAAGCCTCTGACTCGTAGTATACTGCAGGTTTCAATGCTGGGACCCTTGCTGTTTGTTATGTACATTAACAACTCCAATGTGAATGTAGAACATGTAATTAATAAGCTTGCAGATGACATGAAAATTGGACTTGATAGTGAGGAGGATGGTCTCTGACTGACTATAGTCTGAAATTGATCAGCTGGGTAAATTGGGAAGAGCAATAGCAGATGGAATAGAATCCTGTTAAGTGTGAGGTGATGAATTTTGCGAGGTAAGAGAAGAACTTACTCAATAAATGGCAGGTCCCTAGGGAGTATGAAGGAACAAAAGGATCTTAATGTAGAAGTCCATAGAACCCTGAAGGTGTCAGCATAGGTAGACAGGGTGGTGAAGAACACATTTAGAATTCTTGCCTTGCTTAGACATGGTGTAGAATGTAGGAGCAGGGAAGTTTTTGTTACAACTTTATAGTGCTGTCAGGGAGCACCAGCTCAACAATAACTTGCTGAACAGTTTAGGTTCTTCCAGGCCAGTCAGCTGCTGACTTCTTTACAACCTTAGTTCAAACATGGACAAAGGTGGTAAATTCCAGAGGTGATATGAGAGTGATAGCCCTTGATATCAAAACTGCATTTGATTTGTGTGGTATCAAGGAGCCCTAACAAAACTAGAATGAATGGGCATCAGAGGCTTGTGGTCATTCCTGACACATAAGATGGTCACTGTTGTTGGAGCATAGTCATCTCATCTCCAGGGCATCTCTCTAGGAGTTCCTCAGGGTAGTGTCCTAGACACAATCACCTTCAGCTACTTTAGGGTGGCATGGTGGCTCAATGGTTAGCACTGCTGCCTTGCAATGCCAGGGACCTGGGTTTGATTCCACACTCGGGTGACCATCTGTGTGGAGTTTGCATATTGTCCCACTGTCTGCCTGGGTTTTCTCTGGGTACTCCAGTTTCCTCCCAGAGTCCAAAGATGTGTATATTAGATGGATTGGCTTTGCTAAATTGCTGTGTAGTGTCCAGGGATGTGTAGGTTAGATGAATTAGCCATGGGAAATGCAGAGTTACAGTGACTGGATGGGGGAGTGGATCTGGGTAGGGTGCCCTTCAAAGGGGGCGGTCAGTGTGAACTTGATGGGATGAATGACCTGTAAGGTCAAAAGTAGGAATGTTTGCCAATGATGCTGAACATTGCACAATCATTCATGACTCCTCAGATAATGAAATAGTCCATGTTCAAATGCAAGGTCTGGGCAATATCCAGGCTTGGGCTGACAAGTGGCAAGCAACATCTGCACCAGGCAATGATCATCTCCAATAAGACCACTGCCCTTGATATTCAGTGGTGTTAACATCCTGGGGAAAGAGGGGGGAGCAGTAAACATTGACCAGAAACTAGAGTAGACTCACCAAATGAACACAGTGGCTACAAGAGCAGGTCAGAGGCTAGGAATACTGCAGTGAGTAACTCACTTGACTGCTCAAAGCAAGGCACAAGTCAGTGTGGTTGAATGTTCCTCATTTGCCTAGATAGCTCTAACAAAACTCAAGAAGCTTGATACCATCCAGGGCAATGCAACCACCTTGATTGGCAGCACATCCACAAACATCTATGCTCTCCACCAATGATGCTCAGTAGTGGCAGTGTGTACAATCTACAAGATGCACTTCAAAAATTCACCAAAGATCCAAGAGCAAGAAAGGCAGCAGATACATGGGAATACCGCCACCTGCAAGTTTCTCTCCAAGCTACTCTTCACCATGACTGGAAAATATATCGTTGTTCTTTTCACTGTCACCTGGTCAAAATCATGGCATTCCATCCATTAGGGCATTGTGGAATAATCTACAGCGCACAGACTGCATTAGTCAAGAAGGCAAACCATTACCACCACCTAAGAATGGCCAGCTAACGATGCCCATGTCTCTCGAATTCATGAGAAAAGACCAGGGGACTGATGGTTGTTGTAGTGCGAAGGAGATTTAGTGTAAGTGATAATGATAGAATATAGGTTAGGTCAGCTCAGCTGAAAGCAAAGGAAAGAAAACTAGACATTGAAGGGAAGTCCAGGGAAGATTTGAAAAAGCAAATAGGTGATTGAATTCACAGCCTGAAGAGACCAGAAGTCTGTAAAATGTCTAAATGTGAAATGATGTACTGTGGCTCCAGTTTGCATTAGATGTCATTAGAATGCTGGAATATCAAAATAAATCCTCCCAATCCTGTTGGGAAATTACTAAGGCTGAAGTTCTTGAACTCTGCCTTCTGAGCCCTTTTACCAGTCTCGACTGCTACCATAACTTACTGACCCTATCCCAAGCAGTGTGACTGTCTCTTGGTACAAAGTATCCAGGTAACTTTCTCATTCCCTGATTTGTTTCAGAGTTGACAGCTCACCCTCCAGCTCAATGATTCTAAGCCAAAGCTGAGAGTTGCACACTCACTGTAGACATGGTTGCTCCAACTCACACTGGCATCCAGGAGCTCCCATGTGCGACAGTCTTGGCACTTCATCTGGCATGTTATCCTCATTTTTTGGTTAAAATTCAATCATATTTTCCTTTATATATATTTTATTAATCCTTCTGTCTGCTCCTGTACTAATTTAAACCTTGGAAATGGAACATACTTTAGCTCCTTAACAGACAGTCACTAAAAAGTGAGCTTCTTCCGCTGCAGTCATGTAAGTAGGTAGGTGATCCTGGAGGTGGAAAAGACAAAAAGTGATGAAGTACTTCTTCCCCCTTTCCAACTGTGTTAGCAATTGCAAGTACTTGGAAGCTTCACTCATTGCTAAGTCACTTTGCCGTACCTACATTTAAAAGCTTCGTCTTAGCTCAAATACAGAATCACAGAAGTGTTGGAGTGCAAAAAGAGGCCATTTGGCCTATTTTACCTTCACCTTCTCAACAATTGAGTATGATTACTGAGTGCCAACCCCATTATGTATTTTCCCCATACCCTTGCATAGATTTTTTAATGCAAATAATCCATCTAATGCCTCAATTGAATCTTCCTCCACCACACTTCCATTGTATGCCCTAACTGCTCACTGTATGAAAAATGTTTGTTTCTTTTCCCCTCACCTTGCATTTGCTGCTTTTGAAAATCACTTCAAATCTACGCCTTCTGTTTCTCAATCTTTTTACAAGCAAGAATAGTTTCTCCCTACCTACACTATCCAGCCCACTCAATTTTGAAAACCTTGAGCAAATTACAAAGGAGAAGTTCCAGCTTGTTCAATCTATCCTCATAACCAATATTTCTCATCCCTAGAAATTTTTGCATTTTTGCTTCTGCACTCTGTGTTCAGATCCTTCTTGTAATGTGTTGCCCAGAACTGAGGTCTAATGCTTGACTTATCCAAGTTCAACCTCCCCTTCTTGTTCTTGTACTCTTTGCTGCATGGCATAGAGAAAGGTTTCTGCATGTTCCCTTAAGTTGAACTGTTCTGCAGTGAAAAGCTTGTACATTCTCAAGTTTTGATTAAATTTTAGAATTCAAACAATAAATTTCAGTTAAGTGTAAATTTCAATCATAGAATCATTAGAATCAATCAATCGATCATTAGAATCCCTACAGTGTGGAAACAGGCCATTCGGCCCAACAAGTTCACACTGCCCCTCCAAAAAGCATCCCACCCAGATCCATTCCCCTACCCCTGTATTTTTCCTATGTCTAACCCAACTAATCTAAACATCCCTGGGCACGATGGCCAATCCACCGAGCATGCACATCTTTGGACCGTGGGAGGAAACTGGAGCAAACTCACGCAAACATGGGGAGAATGTGCAAACTTCACACAGACAGTTGCCCGAGGATGGAATTGAACCAGGATCCCTGGCACTGTGAGGCAGCAGTGCTAACCACTGTGCCACAGTTAAACTTAGATTTTTGGTAAGAGATTAAGATTCCATTACTCATGCAACTTCCAGCTCTCTGTTCAAAGTCATACTTGGTGAAAGTTTCTATTCTACTACTTTGGTGCTTTTCTCTAGCTTGTTTGAGTAATTTCTAATTATTAATGTCTTTGACCTACTACTTCAAAGAAACATTGTGATAAAGCTATTGCAGTCCTTGGGAACCATTTGTTTTCCTTTTTTTTGTAAAATACATGAGCATAGTCCATCTTCCAAGACTTCTATAACTTTTGATATGAACTGATGCAATCCATCTGGAATAAAACATATGATGAGTGGAGATAATTCATAAATGTCTTCATACTGCCTTCCAATGTCAAGTTTACCATTCAACTCTTTCTGTGAACTATTAGGCAAGGTACTTATTTTCTGCCATTTTGCTTTCATTACTTATACGTTTATTGTTTATATCCTGATCTTAATTTGTCATTGCTTCTTGGGTCGGTCAGACATTTTACAATCGCACAAACTTCTAGGGTTTGTATCATTGTACAGTTTCATCATCAATTCCTTTATTGTCCTGCAGCTAAATAGGATTCCTGTGAAAGTTCAGCCTCGTCTACCTGCTGGCTTAAAAATTTAGTAAACATCCTACCAGTGGTTTACCAGCTTATCCTCCCAGCTCTTAAACTCTATGCCTTAACTCAAAGTCAAGCACGTAACATGTCACCTCAACCACTTCATCTACCCACCATGATACCATAAGGGACTGCTGTACATTCATGCTAAGATCTCTCCGATCATTTGTGTGTCCCAGGGTCCCACTGTTGCTTGCTTGTCCTGCCCAAGTACATCACACCATTTTTATTTCTTGCCACTCATCAGCCCATCTATATCCTATTGTAGCCTATGGCTATTCTCTTCACTACCCTATTTACCACCCTGCCAATTTCTGTATCATCATTTATATAAATCATAAACAGCAAGAGCCCCAACACTAACCCCTTTTGGAGTCCCATTAGACACAGACTTGCAGTCAGAAAAATGCCCTCAACCATCACCTTCCTGCCACTCAGCCAGGTCTGTCCAATTTGCCAAATCTCTTCAGATCCCATGGGCTGTTACTTTTTGCTAACAGCCTCCTATGCAATACTTTAGCAAAAGCCTTGCTAAAGTCCAAGTAGACTAGTTACCCTCATCTACATACCTTGTCACACCTTCAAAAAATTCAATCAAGTGATTAGACATGACCTCCCCTTTAATGAAACCATGCTGATTATTCTTGATTAATTCCTGCCCTTACAAATGCGGACTAATTCTATTGCTCAGAATTGTTGCCAAAAATTTCCTCAGCACTGAATTTAGACTGATCAGCTTTTAGTTTCCTGGTTTATCCCTTGCTCCCTTCTTGAATCACGTACCACATTGTCTATCCTTTGACACCTCTCCTGTGGCCAGAGGGGAATTGAACATTTTTGCAAGTGCCCTTGTTACTACTTCCTTCATGTCACTTGATGATCTAGGATATAATTTGTCCCGCTGTGGAGATTTCTCTTCTTTGAAAACCTACTAAACCATTCTCAATCTCCACACTGTCAATGCTAATTTCTTTAATTATATCACAGGTCTTCTCTCTGATATCTATATCCATGATCTCCCTCTCACGAGTGAACACTGACCCAAAGTATTTGTTTGGAACCCTACCTACATTCTCCGACTCCACACAGAAATTACTGCTGTGGTCTTTAAAATGAACCTACTCCTTCCCTTGTTATCCTTTTTACCCTGAATATATCTGTAAAACAACTTGGGACTTTCCTTTTGTTTTACCTGTCAGTGTCCTTTTATATACCCTTTTTAGCTTCTTTTGAGCCCCTAGTATCTGCCACAATCCTCCCTTTTTTCTTTAAGTGCACAGGAGTTGATAGTCCCACCCTTTTTTATTTATCCGAACATGTTGGTCCTGCATTTTCCATATTGCATTCTTGAATGCATCCCTCTGTTCTGAGAGAGATTTATCTGGAAGTACCTGCTCCCAGTCCACTGACCAAATCAAAAAAAGTTGTGGAAGGTAATCCACATAATCTTGAGTAATATTCCAAAATTAAGTGTTATCTGGGACTGTGGTAATTATGCTCAATAATATTTCTGGGCAAAGATATTTCCGATTTTTGACTAAATATCTGATATTTGATTTGCTGGGTTGAATGGGAATGTTAATTGCTCAATGTTTAAGGCCTGCAGTCTTGCTGTCTGTCTAATAAAGTTGTATGTTGTTAATCCAGAAAATGAAGATACCATCAAGTAAGTTTCTGGGGAAGATGTCCACGAAGGTTCAGGTCCCAGCAAATGAAGAGCACACATCAGGTACAGCTCCGAGGATTAGAGTTCACCCTATGAACCCAAGTTGAATGGAATAATTATTAGTTTTAAGTTATCATTTTTAAACCAGCTAGAATTATTTTTTTTTGGTAGCAATTTGTATTTATATAGTGCCTTAATGTAATAAAGCATCATAAGGCACTTCATATTAGCATTATAAGACGAGCAAATAGATGTCATCTGTGACTTTTCATACTGGCAATTGTGGAAATTTTTATTTGGCTATTCTGTGTTCTATAAATAAATCCCAACGTGTTTTCTGCCCCTTGCCGTTTCCTAACTCCACTCAAACTGATTCTATAATTTATTGATTTTGTTTTTTCTTCTGTTCTACGTTCCTTTCTTTCCACAGTAAAACTAAAATAGTGTAAATGCTAGAAACAAGAAATAAAAAACGACGTGGAAACAGCATTTCTGGAGAGACACAAAGTAAATATTTTGAGTTGAGCATGTTGATTTAGACCTGAAGGTAAAATTATGATGGGTTGTGGGGGTTAGGTAAGAAGGAGAATAGTAAAGGGATAGGGTTAGATTGTTACATATCCTACAATGAAAAACAAAGGGAGTGGTAAAAAATGAAAAATAAATGTGTGTAAATGACAGAATAATAAACTGCCATATCCAAAACCAAAAACATTTTAAAAAAAATTCAGACTTACACAAGGCAAAAAACAAATCTCCTCAAAATGGTGGCAGAATTCATGATCTGAAATTATTGATTAGAAATGGAGGACAAGCTAATTGCTAACATGGTTTTGAGGGAGGGGAAGAGGACAGTTGGACACCGTTGAGGACCCTATCAACCATTGAGAGATGCCCACAGTTGAGGAAAAGGGGAGCCTTACCAGAAGTCTTGGGGTCCATGTCCATAGATCCCTCAAAGTTGCTACCCAAGTTGATAGGGTTGTAAAGAAGGCGTATTGGGATGTTGGCTTTCATTGGCAGAGGAATTGAGTTTAAGAGCCTTGAGGTTATGCTGCCACTCTATAAAACTCTGGTTAGACCACATTTGGAATATTGTGTTCAGTTCTGGTCACCTCATTATAGGAAAGGTGTGGAAGCTTTAGAGAGGGTGCAAAGGAGATTTACTAGGATGCTGCCTGGACTGGAGGGCAGGTCTATGAGGAAAGGTTAAGGGAGCTAGGGCTTTTCTCATTGGAGTGAAGAAGGATGAGAGATGACTTGATAGAGGTGTACAAGATGATGAGGCACAGATAGAGTGGATAGTCAGAGACTTTTTCCCAGGGCGTAAATGACTATTATGAGGGGTTATAATTTTAAGGTGATTGGAGGAATGTATAGGGGAGATGTCAGAGGTAGGCTCTTTACACAGAGTGGTGGCTATGTGGAATGCACTGCTGGCAGTAGTAGTGGAGTCAGATACATTAGGGACGTTTAAATGACTCTTGGATAGGCACATGGAGGATAGTGAAATGTGTAGGGTATGCAGGATAGATTGATCTTAATAGGATAATAGGTCGGCGCAACATCATGGGCCGAAGGGCCTGTATTGTGCTGTACTGTTCTATGTTCTACGTTTTTTTAAATGCTGTTATAGAAGGTTGCATCATTAGAATAGATGTGAACGAGAAATTAAGTCCTTGAAGGAGGCATCATGAAGACTTGTATTCGAGGTAGTTGTAGTAGTTGATGGTTTGAGATAGCCCATTTCCAGAAATTGAGTTAGACATGTGCAGAAGGATGATGTCAGAGTTTGATCATGAATGTGAGACATGGAGTAATTGGAAGCAAAATTATTTGTTGTCCAATTTCAGGTGAGAGCAAGGAACTCACCAATACAGACTCCAATATGCTGGAAAAGAGTTAGGAAGAGGACCTGAATAGGATTGGAACAAGGAATGTAATTCATCCTGCAAAAAGACAGGCATAATAATGAAGACTGACATAGGCACCCTATCTGTTATGACCAGTTAAAGGAAAAAAAAATTAAATGAGTTAAGTTCAGCCAAGCAGAGAAAGGTGGTGGCTGAAGACTGGTTGCATCTCTGCTTAGAGAGCCTTCAGACAGCCTTGATGGAAGATGAAAAGATGTAAATGGATACCCATAGTGAAGATGTGGTGGTAGTTGACCACAGATGGAGAGCGTCAAAGGAATTACAGAAGTGGTATGGACCAGATAGGGAGGAAAAGCCAGGTTGATATGACAGGGGAAAAATAGTTGTGGGGCAGGAACAGTATTTCTGTCTGCATTCTTTATCTCATTTACTGTCAGGCCATTACCCCATCTTTTGCCTCTGCTCTAAAAATTGAGAATTTTTAAAAATCCATTCACAATATGTGGGTGCTGCTGGCTAGGCCAGCATTTACTGCCTATCCCTAATTCAGTCAGTGTCACCCACATTGCAGTGGGTCTGGAGTCACATGTAGGCCAGATCAGGCGAGTACAGCAGTTTGTTTCCCTGAAGGACATTACTGAACCAGATGGGCTTTTTTGATAATTGGCATTTGATTCATGGTCATATTAGATTCTTAATTTCAGATTTTTATTGAATTCTGTTTCCACCATCTGCCATAGTGGGATTCAAACTCGAGTCCCGGAACATTACTTGGGTCTCTAGATTTTCAGTCCAGAGGTAATACCAAAAGGCCATCACCTCCCCTTGTAGTGAGTAGTTCCCAACCTTGGCTACTATGCAATCATTTATTACATCAAGCCTACTAATTTCCAAATGTTAATTGTCTATCAATGTATTTATTTTGTTGTGCATCCTTTACATGTTCAGTTATTGTGGCTTTAGCTTTAAAATCTCATAGAATCATAGAATTCCAACAGTGTGGAAACAGGCCCTTCAGCTCAACAAGTCCAAGCCGAACCTCAGAGCATCCTACCCAGACCCATCCCCCTGTAATCCACCTAACCTACACATCCCTGGGCACTATGGGTAATTTAGCTTGGCCAATCCACCTAGCCTACACATCTTTGGACTGTGGGAAGAAACCGGAGCACCCGGAGGAAACCCACGCAGACACGGGGAGAATGTGCAAACTCCACACAGACAATCGCCCAAGGCTGGAATCGAACCCAGGTTCCTGGTTCTGTGAGGCAGCAGTGCTAACCACTGAGCCACCGTACCACCCCTAGCAGAGACTGCACCACAAGTCTCCCAAGCGGACACAGAGCAGGCACCTAGCAGCAAGGATCTGACACACATGGTCAGTATGGGGATTCTGTTTCCCAATTGCACCTTAATCACTAATGCTCTGTTACATTTGTTAAGCTATCTGCCCATGCACTTATTCTGCTTATTTTATTCCCCTTTAGCCTTAACATTTCTTTTCCTGCTTTTTGAATTAATCCTTTGAGTCCACTGATCGCCCTTCTCTCTGCATCAGTTTAAAACAATATGTACCATGTTCACTAGGTTTGCCAGGATGCTGGTCCCAGCTTGACTTTAAATGGAGCCTGACCCACAGTAATGATTCCTCCTTATCATTGCATTCATACTAGCACCTCAAAGTGAATCTACTGCCTCTCAGCAAATTATCTTGTAAGTAGTCTTTGGTAGGAACAGATTACAGCATAGCTCAGGTTTACAAAAAAAATTGATTACTAAAAATTCATTTTATTGAAGCTTTTTGTCAAGTACTCGTAAGGAAAGTTTGCAAGAACACCAATTAAAGGGGAAAGCCAACATTAAATGTATAAGAGGAGAATGCTAATTGGTTGGCACGTAGACTCTGGTAGAAACGCTGTGTTAGGATGCAGCAGTTTGTTTAGGTTTTAAATTGGGCATATTATCTTATCTGTCAGAGCATTGCCCTGAGAACATAAGAATATAAGAACTAGGAGCAGGAGTAGGCCTTCCGGCCCTTCGAGACTGCTTCGCCATTCAACAAGATCATGGCTGATCTTTTCGTGGACTCAGATCCACTTACCCACGCTCTCACCGTATCCCTTAACTCCTTTATTGTTCAAAAGAAATCTATCTTAGCTTTAAAAACATTTACTGAAGTAGCGTCAACTACTTGGTAAGGAATTCCATAGATTAACAACCCTCTGGGTGAAGAAGTTCCTTCTCAATTCAGTCCTAAATCTGCTCCCTCTAATCTTGTCCTAGCTTCACCTGTCAGTGGAAACATCCTCTCTACTTCGATCTTTTCTATTCCCTTCATAATTTTATATGTTTCTATAAGATTCCCCCCCTCATTCTTCTGAATTCCAATGAATATAATCCCAATCTACTCAGTCTCTCCTCATAAGACAACCCCCTCAACTCAGAATCAATCCGGTGAACCTCCTCTGCACCCCCTCCAGTGCCAGTACATCCTTTTTCAAGTAAGGAGACCAAAACTGCACACAGTACTCCAGGTTTGGCCTCACCAGCACCTTCTACAACTGCAACATAACCTCTCTGCTTTTAAACTCAATCCCTTTAGCAATGAAGGACAAAATTCCATTTTCCTTCCTATTTACTTGTTGTATCTGCAGACCAACCTTCTGTGATTCATGCACAAGGACACCCAGGTCCCTCTTCATAGCAGCATGCTGCAACTTTTTACCATTCAAGTAATAATCCTTTTTACTATTACTCCTACCAAAATGTATGACTTCACATTTATTTACATTGTATTCCATCTGCCAGACCTTTGCCCACTCACTCAATGTATCTTATGTTCCTCTGCACACTTTGCTCTGCCACTCATCTTAGTGTCATCTGCAAACTTTGATACCCTACACCTAGTGCCCAACCCCAAGTCATCTATATAAATTGTAAATAATTTTGGTCCCACCACTAGTCACTGATTGCTAGCCAGAAGAGCACACATTTATCCCCACTCCTTTGCTTCCTATTAGTCAACCAATCCTCTATCCATGCTAATACTTTACCCCTAATGCCATGCATCCTTATCTTATGCAGCAGCCTCTCGTGCGGCACCTTGTCGAAGGCCTTTTGGAAATCTAGGTACGCCACATCCACTGGGTCCCCATTGTCCACCTTGCTCGTAACGTCTTCGTAGAATTCCAAAAGATTTGTCAAGTATGACCTGCCCTTCATGACCCCATGCTGCGCCTGCCCAACGGGACAATTTCTATTGAGATGCCTTGCTATTTTTTCCTTGATAATAGACTCAACCTCTGTAGTGGGGAAGATGCTTAAGCTAACCAGTCTATAATTCCCCATCTTTTGTCTACCTCCCTTTTTAAACAGAGGCGTCACATTTGCTGTTTTCTAATCTGCTGGGACTGCCCCAGAGTCCAGCGAATTTCGGAAAATTACCACCAGTGCACCTACTATTTCTCCTGCCATCTCTTTCAGTACCCTGGGATACATTCCATCAGGGCCAGGAGACTTATCAATCCTTAGCTCCACTAGCTTGCCCAATATTACCCCTTCTGTAATAATGATTGTTTCCAGGTCCTCCCCTACCTTCGTCTCTTTGTCAATTACTGGCATGTTATTAGTGTCCTCCACTCTGAAGACCGATACAAAATACCTGTTCAATGCCTCGGCCATTTCATCATATCCCATAACTAAATTTCCTTTCTCATCCTCTAAAGGGCCAACATTTACTTTAGCCACTCTTTTCATTTTATATACTTATAGAAACTTTTGCTATCTGTCTTTATGATCTGTGCTAGTTTTTTCTCATGTTCTATCTTACTTTTCTTTATAGCTCTTTTTGTGGCTTTCTGTTGACCTGTAAAGTTTTCCCAATCTTCTAGTTTCGTGCTGTTTTTGGCCACATTGTATGCCTTCTCTTTCAATTTGATAGCCTCCCTAATTTCCTTCGACACCCATGGCAGATTACCCCTCTTCTTACAGTCCTATCTTTTCACTGGAATATGCTTTTGCTGAGCACTTTGAAAAATTGCTTTGAAAATCCTCCACTGCTCGTCAATTGTCCCACCGTAAAATCTTTATTTCCAGTCTACTTTAGCCAAGTTCTCCCTCATTCTATTGTAGTCCCCCTTGTTCGAGCCAGTGAGTGACTGTCACCTATTCTGTTGAATTGAAACAGATGCAATCCATGCACACATTCTTTTTGTCTGAAAAGGACAAAATTAACGTGTATTAACGTGTCCACTGAACATTACAAGTGCAACACATTGCAAGACCAATTGACAATCCTAAGTTGGTTGTTGGTGTAATTCTTTGCGCACAAGATTATCCAGTAAAGATTTGTCCAATTACAGAGTCGTATCTAGTGTTTGATATTGTTTTGCAAGCATGGCTGGTTGGCCATGGTCAGTACCTTTTTTTTATTTTGCTTGTTGTGAAAGACCAAAATGAATAGCAGATGACGTCAAACAATGTAGCCCTTTGAAGATACAGCATACGTGCCTAGTATTGCGCCAGTACTGAAGTTCATGTACTGAAGGTTGTTGTATAGGCAGAGGCCTAGAGATGCATGGAAAGCATGTTCAGAGGGTCATCACACTGTTGCTGAAGAGAGTAAAGGAAAGAAGGAAATAGGTGACTATCAGTTGTCAAGGAGAAACAGGCAGTGAAGGAGTCCCTGTGAACAAGCTCATACGAGTTTTCCATTTTGTAGTCCGAGGGTGATGCTGCTACCTCCAGGGAAGTGTAGTCAGAACCAGGCTTCTGATTCCACAAGTGATCTGACTGTACAGGATGGGAGGACGAAGAAAACAAGTGCAATAGTGATGGGGGTTGCAGACCACCTTCCTCCAGCCTTCTGAGCTCATTATCCCCCAGAACAACTTTTCTTTTAACTCCTGTCACTTTCTTCAGGTCAAAAGGTAAGCCCTTCGTACCCACGTGGGCCCCAGTTAAGCCTGTCTCTTTTGCTGGGTGCTGGGTACATGGAACATCTTTTGTCCTATTCTGGCCCCCATCCACAACTCTTTCTCCAATATATCGATCGCAATATTGGTGCTGCTTCCTTCTCTCATCTGGAACTGGAAAAGTTTATCCATTTTTCACTTCCAATTTCCACCCTGCTCTTACCTTTACTTGGCCCATCTCTGACTCTGACTCTGTCCATTTCTGGGGATAGGCTGGCCACCAATATCCACAACAAAACCAACTACCTCCAACAGTTACGCTGACTACACATCCTCACACCCTGCTTCCTCTAAAGACTATTCCATTCGCCCAGTTCCTCTGTTTTCATTGCATCTTTTCTGGTGATGCCACCTTAAAAAGGGAGTGTCTGAAATATCCACTTCTTTTCCTCAACTGACGATTCCCCAGTACAATAACTGATAAGGCTCTCAGCTGGGTCCGACCCATCTCCTGTACTTATGACCTCACCCTGTATCTATCCTCCCACAACAGTGATAGGGTCCTCTTTGTCCTCCCCTATCATCCTGCACGCCCCCCCCCCCCACCCCACCATCCACATTCAGAGGATCATTATCTGCCATTTCCACCACCTCCAGTGGGATGCCACCACCAGACACCTTTGCCCTCCCCTCCCTTGTCAGCCTTTTGCAAGGAACATTCCCTCCGGGACACCCTTGTTCACTCTTCTTGCACTCCCAACACATCCCTGCAGCCTCATGGCACCTTTCCCCGCAATCGCAGAAGGTGTAACACCTGCCCATTTACTTACTTCCTCCTCGCTATCCAAGGCCCAAAGCAGCACTTTACCTGCACTTCTTTATTCAATCTAGTCTACTGTATTTACTGCTCACAATATGGTTGTCTTCACATTGTGGAAGCCAAGTGCTGAAAGGGTGACTACTTCACGGAACACCTTTATCCTGTCTGCAGAAAAGGGCCTGGGTTTCCAGTTATTTGCAACTTCAACACACCACCATGTTCTCTGGCCACAACATCTCTGTCTCAGACTTGCTGCAGTCGTCCAGTGAAGCTCAGCACAAGCTGTAACAAACCAACTCACTTTTTTGCTTGGGAGCCCTGCAGCCTTCCAGATTTGATATTGAGTTCAACAGTTTTAAGGCTTGAGCATTTGTCTGTGCTTTCCCTTACTCTCACATCAGGCTTTGCCATCACATGGGCTGCTACCACATTGTCAGTCCCAAATTGTTCCCACTAGGAGTTATTCTCCTAGACTGACCTTTAACCATTCCTTTGTCTGTACAACTATTTTTCTATTTCTATGGACTCTATCTCCACCTATTGTTTACTCTTGCCCCTTCCCCGGCCCAGCTTCTGTATAAAAACCATCCTTTTCCTAGCTGCTATCAGTTCTGAAGAAGGGTTGCTGGATTCAATGTTAAATCTGCTTTCTCTCCACAGATGGTGCCCCACCTGCTGAGATTTTCCAGCAGGTTCTGTTTTTGTTTCAGATTTCCACCTTCTGCAGTTCTTTCAGGTTTTTTTCCCCCTTGTGGGAGTGTTTGATCAGGGCATTGGGAGGAGTGTAAACTTGTTCAGCAGGGGTTGTTATGAAAAGGAACACAGTATAATTTAGAAGAGAACCACGACAGAGCAAGTTTGGCCCGCTGAGGCTTAGGAGTATTAGCAGCAAGACCAGTTGGGTTATAGGTGAGGATTGATGCATGGAATTGTGAAGTTATTGCAGTCAATTCATTTAAGGCATGTAAAAATTATAGGGTGATTTATATTAGGGGATTTCAGCGACTCCAATGTTACTTGGAATATAATAGTATAAAGGATTTAAAGAGGGCAGATTTCATGAAATGCATACAAGAGAGCTTTTATATGTCCACATGTAGATGGTACAGTGCTGGACCTAATTGGGATTGGGCTGACAAGTGGCAAGTGACATTTGCGCCACACAAATGCCAAACTATGACCATCACCAATAAGAGAGAATCTAATCACCATCCCTTGACATTCAATGGTGATACCAACACTGAATCCCCCACTATCAACATGCTGGGGGTTACCATTGACCAGAAACTCAACTGGACTCACCACATTAACAGAGTGGCTACAAGAGCAGGCCAGAAGCTGGGAATACTGCAACGAGTAACTCACTTGACTCCTCAAAGCCTGTCTGCCATCTACAAGGCACAAGTCAGGAGTGTGATGGAATACTCCCCACTTGTTTGGATGAGTGCAACTCCAACAACACTCAAGCTTCACTCCCTCCACCACCAATGCTCATTAGCAGCAGTGTGTACTATCTACAAGATGCATGCTGAAATTCACCAAAAATCCTCAGACAGCACCTTCCAAACCCACGACCACTTCCATCTAGAAGGACAAGGGTATCAGATGTATGAGAACACCGCCACCTCCGAGTCACTCATCATCTTGACTTGGAAATATATTGCCATTCCCTCACTGTCGCTGGGTCAAAATCCTGGAATTCCCTCCCTAATAGCATTGTGGGTCAACCCACAGCAGGAGGACTGCAGCAGGTCAAGAAGGTAGCTCACCACCACCTTCTCAAGGGCAACTATGGTTGGGCAAGAAATGCTGGCCAGCCAGCGATGCCCACATCCCACAAATAAATAGAAAATAAATTCTAGGGAATGAAAATGAACAGTCAGAGTGTTTTCATGATAGCAACTGCAGCACCATATATTTTTAGTTCAAAAAATGAGAAAGATATAGATTAAAACGAAAAGTTTTGGATTGGGGTAAGGTAGATTTTATTAAAATAAGGCATGATCTGGTCAAAATAGATGAGAAACAGCTCTGAGGGGAACTAAATAGCAGAGCAGTGGGAGACCTTCAAAAAGGTAATGAAGGAGTACAGGCCCAAAATGTTCTCTTTGGGGTGAAATGTAGGTGAAACAAAACCCAGTGAACCCTGGATGTCTTAGAATATTCAGGACTGGATAGAAGGGAAAAGAGGCATACAATAGGTACAATGGAGGCCCTTATAATATAGGAAGTTCAAGGAGAATGTTCAAAAAGCAGTTAGAAAAGCAAAGAGAGCTGTGATAAAACACTGGCAGGCAAGATTAAGGTGAATCACAAGATATTCTATAGGTGTATCACGTCAAGGAAAATAACCAGAAAAAGAGTAGAGCTTATTATTGAACAAGGGGGATAATCTCTGCGTGAAGCCGGAGGACATTGGTAAAGGGTTCATAGAAGATCAAGATCATAGAATCCCCACAAGCTCAACAAGTCCACACTGAACCTCGAAGCATCCCACCCTGACTACCCCGATATAACCCGCCTAATCTACACATCCCTGAACACTATGGGCAATTTAGCATGACCAATCCACCTAACCTGTGTATTTTTGGACTGTGGGAGGAAACCGGAGCAAACCCACGCAGACACCAGGAGAATGTGCAAACTCCACACAGACAGTTGCCCGTGGATGGAATTGAACCTGGGTCCCTGGTGCTGTGAGGCAGCAGTGCTAACCACTGAGCCACTGTGCCGCCAATGAGCACTTCACATTTATCTTTACTGGGGAGAAGGAGGATACAAGTACAGAATTTGAGAAGATGGACTGTGACGTTCTTGAGCAGATTGATATGAGAAGTTACTTGAGGTTTTGATGGATTAAAAAGTGGACAAAATCCCTAGGTCCAGATCAGTTGTATCCCAGGCTGCTGTAGGAAATGAGGGAGTAAATTACTGGGGTCCTGACTCAAAGTTTTAAATTGTCTCTGGCCCAAGGCGTGATACCAGTGGACTGGAGGACAGCTGCTGTAGAGGATGGGTGATAAAGATAGACCAGGGTACTATAGACCAATGAGTCTAACATCAGTAGTAAGGAAACTATTCAAGAAAATAGTGAAGGAAAAAGTTGATCTCTGTTTAGACAGGCAGAGTTTGATCAGGGATAGTCAGCATCACTTTGTCAGAGGAAGATCATACCTAATAAATCTGGTGAAATTTTTTGAGATAATTAAGTATTTGAATGAGAATAAGGTGGCTGATGTAGTTCATAAGAATTTTAGCACAGCCTTTGACAAGGTCGCACATGGGAAACTTATTAAAGAAGGTAAAGGCTCATGGGATCCACTTGGCAAAGATGGATCCAAAATCCTCTTAGTGACGGGAGGGCAGAGGGTGGTGGTAGAAGGCTGTTTGGTTGCCTGGATCCCAGTGTGTAATGGCATGCCACTGGAATCAGCGTTAGATCCCTTTATTGTTTTTGTTATAGTCAGAAATGACGTAGGTGAGAATGTGCGAGGGATGATAAATTTGCATATGACACAAAGACTAGGTGATTACCAGCGATGAGGAAGGTGTTAGGTTACAGGAGGATATAAATGGATTTGTCAGATGGGCAGTTCAGTGTCAGATGGGCAGTTCAGTAGCAGATGAAATTCAATCCTGAAATGTGTCAGGTGATGCACTTCAGAAGTTAAAGACAAAGGAGTACTCGATGAATGGCAGGATACCAGAAAGCTAAAGAAAGGATCATCATAGAATAAAAGATTTAGAGAGGGCAGATTTTTTGAATTGTATGCAGGAGAACCGTATGTCCACATTAGATGGTGCAGTGCTACATCTAATTCTGGGGAATGAAGACAAACAGCTCGGGTCTATTTCAATGGTGACCACAACACCATATGTTTTAAGTTTGAAAAAGGAGAAAGATGGCCTACAAAAAGG
The DNA here is from genome assembly GCA_024137785.1 of Ginglymostoma cirratum. Lineage (NCBI taxonomy): Eukaryota > Metazoa > Chordata > Chondrichthyes > Orectolobiformes > Ginglymostomatidae > Ginglymostoma > Ginglymostoma cirratum. The sequence goes on along the minus strand of JAHRHZ010000030.1, from coordinate 1,524,088 downwards.
GTTTTGGTTTGGGGTAAGACAGATTTTATTAAAATAAGGCAGCATCTTGTCAACAGATCCCTGAAAGTAGACAAAACAGGAGGCATATGGGATGCTTAACTTCTCAGTTGTGCCATAGATTATTAGAGCTGGGAGGTCACCTTGGAGCTATATAGCACTTTAGTTAGGCAACGGCGGGAATATTGCGTGTGTAGTTCAGTTCATCACACCTATAGGAAGAATATGATTGCTAAGTGGATTCATCAGGATCAGTTGCCAGAATGGAAGCAGTTCACCTGTGATCAGAGGCTTGATAAGTTTGGCTTGTTTTCTTTAGAGCAAAGAACGTTGTGGGAGACCTGATAGAGGTGAGAGGCATGGATAGGGTGAGTAGAAAGCAGCTATTGGCCTTAGTTGAAATGCCAATAACAAAGGGACATAATTTTAAGCTGAAAGGAAAATATTTTTCAGGGTGGTGGGTGTTTGGAATGCATTTGCCTGAGAGTAGCTGAGGTTGGAAACCTCACAACCTTCTTAAAAAGTACTTAGATGAGCACTTTACTCATAGCCTTAAATTGTAGAAACTTAGAGTATGGTACATTTTTGGTGGTAATGACATGATGGGTTGAAGGGTCTGTTCTACTGTATCATGTATGATTCATGACTATTATCATAACAATGTCCTGTCCTTTGAGAACATCATTTCTGTTACTGTGTAACCACAGCAGAAAACATCTATCCTAACCTTATGCTTAAAACTTTTACTTCAGATCACCCTGGAAGTAACTAGGCATTTTACAGACTGAGATGATTGCTGTGAGCTGTTTTAAGAGTTTGCCCAATGTATAGTGAGAAATGACTAGATCAGGATAGCCATTATCTTGCAGGATAACTTTGGTGCATTAAGCTTGCATGGTAGTGTGGCTCGGTGTTGACTGCCTTGCAGCATAGGGACCCAGCCCTGGGTCCCTGTCTATCTGTGTGGCATCTGCATCTTCTCCCCAAGTCTGTGTGGGTTTCCTTTGGGTACTCTAGTTTTCTCCCACAGTCCAAAAATGTGCAAGTTAGGTGGATTGGCCATGCTAAATTGTTTCGTAGTGTCCAAGGACGTGAAGGCTAGGTGGATTAGCCTTGGTTAATGCAGGGCCACAGGGATATGGTGGGATGCTGTTCAGAGTGTTAGCACGGACTGAATGGGCTGAACTGCCTCTAGCTACACTGGGAGTTTATGATTCAATGTTCCTGTGAAAATGAAGGATAACAATTGCAAGATTTGAGAACTTGGTATTATGAGAGAAAATGAAAGCTTTGTTAAAAAGAAAAAGGTGGTGTGTATATAAAGTTTAGGAAACTGTGGTGTACCGCAAGGATCTGTTTTGGGGCCACTGCTGTTTGTCATTTTTATAAATGACCTGAATGAGGGCATAGAAGGATGGGTTAGTAAATTTGCAGATGATACTAAAGTCAGTGGAGTTGTGGATAGTGCGGAAGGATGTTGCAGGTTACAGAGGGACATAGATAAGCTGCAGAGCTGGGCTGAGAGGTGGCAAATGGAGTTTATGCGGAAAAGTGTGAGGCGATTCATTTTGGAAGGTGGAACAGGAATACAGAGTACTGGGCTAATGGTAAGATTCTTGGTAGTGTGGACGAGCAGAGAGATCTTGGTGTCCATGTGCATAGATCCCTGAAAGTTGCCACCCAGGTTGATAGGGTTGTTAAGAAGGCGTACGGTGTGTTAGGTTTTATTGGTAGAGGGATTGAGTTTCAGAGCCGTGAGATCATGTTGCAGCTGTACAAAACTCTGGTGCAGCAGCACTTGTATTGCGTACAGTTCTGGTCACTGCATTATAAGAAGGATGTGGAAGCATTGGAAAGGGTGCAGAGGAGATTTACCAGGATGTTGCATGGTATGGAGGGAAGGTCTTATGAGGAAAGGCTGAGGGATTTGAGGCTGTTTTTGTTAGAGAGAAGAAGGTTAAGAGGTGACTTAATAGAGACATACAAGATGATCAGAGGATTAGATAGGGTGGATAGTGGGAGCCTTTTTCCTCAGATGGTGATGGCTAGCACGAGGGGACATAGCTTTAAATTGAGGGGTGATAGATATAGGACAGATGTCAGAGTTAGATTCTTTACTCAGAGAATAGTAAGGGCATGGAATGCCTTGCCTGCAGCAGTAGTAGACTCGCCAACTTTAAGGGCATTTAAATGGTCGTTGGATAAACATATGGATGATGATGGAATAGTGTAGGTTAGATGGGCTTCAGATTGGTTTCACAGGTCGGCGCAACATCGAGGGCCGAAGGGCCTGTACTGCGCCGTAATGTTGTATGAAACTGAAGATAGACACGAGCACTCAAAGAATGTAGATGGGAAAGAAGTCAAATAAGGAATTCTGAGAGTTAGAGGGGCCATGAAATTTCTTTGTCAAACTGGATTAAGGAAAATGGTAAGGGCATAGTAGACAGGGAGTCTCAGGATTGGTATGTTGATACCCTGGGGCATGTCAATATAAAAAATGTGGCGGTGGTTGGATACAATTTTAAAAACCATTAACATAGACAAGCCCCCCAGGACCTGATGGGATCTATCGCATAATGCTGAGAGAAGCAGTGAGGACATTTCTCAGGCCTTGTACTAAACCTTTGCCTTATTAGTCACAGGAGAGGTTCCAGAGGACAAGAAAATAGACACCCTTGTTCCTTCATTTTCAAAGGACAACAGGGATAATCCAGGAAGTTATAGGCTAGTAGGGAAATTATCGGAGAAGATTCTTAGAGATCGGATTTACTCAAGTTCGGAAAAATATGGACTTATTAGTGATGGGCAGCATGACTTTGTACAGGGAAGGCAGTGTCTCTCAAACATGATTGCGTTTTTGAGGAAGTGACAACAATTTAGATGAGGGTAGGACAGTAGATGTTGTCAGTATGGACTTTAGCAAGGCCTCTGACAGGGTCCTCCATAGCAGGCTGATACAAAAGGTGAAGTCACAATGGAATCCATGGTGAGATGGTAACGTAGACGCAGAACTGACTTCATTGTGAAAGACAGAGTTGCGATGGAAGGGTGTTTTTCTGACTGGAGACCTGTGACCAGTGGTGTTCTGCAGGGATCAGTGCTGGGCCCATGTGGTTTGAAAAATGTATTAATGATTTGGAGGAGAAGGTATGTGGCATGATTCATAAGTTTGCGGATGACCCAATGATTGGGGGAGCTGCAAATAGTGAGGAAGATTGCCAGAAGATAAAGCTGGATATAGATAGGTGTATCCAAAGACTTCTACTAGCAGTTCCGGACTTTCTCCCAGTGATAGGGTGAGGTCCAATGGTGAGGAATCTTTATCAGACAGTCATCTTCAGTCACAATCCTGTGACATTCCAAGTCACAATACCCGATGTCATTTCCACTTTTTGCTGCACGTTGTTCCATACTTAGTGACAGTAGAAACAAACTACCTCCTCTGGGTGACTTCTAACTTACCAAAGTGCATCTTTGAAATGTGGTTAAGATGTCCAGTCAGTCCAAACTACAGAGTTGTGAACGCAGCCCAGTCCATCACTCAACCAGCTTTCCATCCATTGACTCCATCTATACTTCTTGCTGCCTTGGGAAAGCAAACAATGTAATCAAAGGTCGCTCTCACCACCCCCACCCAATCCCAGTTGAACTCTCCTCCACCCTCTTCCATCGGACAAAAGATACAGCAGTTTGAACACACATATGAGCAGATTTAAGAACAGCTTCTTCCCTCATTGTTATCAGACTTTTGAACAGACCTCTCAAATGTTAATGTTGATCTCTGCAGCTGTAACATTTTATTCTGCACTCCGTTCTGCTACCCTGCCCTCATGTATTTTGTCTGGTATAACACGCCTGTCTAGCATGCAAAATGAAACTTTTCACCGTACCTTTGTATATGTGACAATAATAAATCCTACTCCATATAGTGTCTGGTTTAAGGACATGCACAGATGTTCTTGATTAGAGGTAAAAATCTTTGCTGAAATTGGCAGTCTGCATGAGTTCCCTACCCTTCTGTCCAACAGTGATGAGGCTGACCCTGAGTTACCCTAGTGGGAGCACTACAATATGTGACACATTGCTTTAGTAAGGCCTGATATTGACCAGTTGGGGATGGCTGGCATGAGCATTCAAGAATGGTGATGGTGCAGTGGGTGAAGGAACAGCCTAACTCCTTGTTGCTTGACCTGTTCTAAGGTCCTGAAATGGCTCAAATGCCTTGAGTACGTGGGAAAGAACAGACAAAGACCTCTAAGCTCCATCTGCTGAAATTTCCAAGAGTGCCTGAATATCTCTTAGCTTGTTCAACCCCAGCAAAGGGTATTCTACATTTTATTACTTCCATTGGAGTATCAATCAAGTCATAAACAACCAGAAACCCAATCCTAAGAAAAGTGTGGGCAGACAGGGAGAGATCAAGGTAGCCATGACGATGGATGCTCGGCTATTACAAAGCAAAGACCCAGATGAGGGAAGGGACTTGAATTGGCTCCAACACTTCAGCAAAATGTTTGTGGCAAATCTGGTAAGTAATACTTGAATCATAGAATCTCTATAGTGTGGAAGCAGGCCATTAGGCTAATCGAGTCTCCACAATCCTTCAGAGAGTATCCCATCCTGACCCACTCTTCCATCCTATCCCTGTAACCCTGCAATTTGCATGGCTAATTCACTTAGCCGCACATCTCTAGACTGTGAGAGGAAACCCATATAGGAATGGTGGGATGCTGGAAGCCAGACTCAATAGATGTGAAACTGGAAAAGCATAGCAGGTCAGTCAGCATCCAAGGAGCAGGAAAGTCAACGTTTCAAGCTGAAACCCTCTGCAACGGTAAAGATCAGTGCACCAGACCACAAGAGCACCTCCTTTGTTGGCCGGTTTGATAGAAGTTAAGGCTGGAGCTGAGAATGAAGTAAGGCAGTTTCAGAAGGCGATAGGTTAGAGTGGGTGAGAGGAGCAGTGAAATCAAGATGGACAACGTCTCATCAGTTTTCAATGAAGACATCGAGGACAGGTAAGAGGCCAGGGGAAGGGGTCCAAGTGGATAGTGAATACTGGAGGTAAGTCGAGGGATCAGTGGAATGGGGGTGGGGGGAGTGGTGGAATTCTACCTGAAGAAGTGAGTGTGAAGACTGAGGTGGCAGAAAGACAGTTCAAAGTCATGGCACGCCTGAACTTCGTTAAGGCAGGGACATGCGGGTATGAAGCGGAGTCCTTTGCTGAGGACAGTACATTCAGGGTCAGAGGGGAAGGTCAGGACGTGTGGTGAACACATGGCAAGGGCTGGAGTTGGAAGGAGTGGCCTTGGGGGCAGAGAGTGATGGCATCTGAGGGCTGGAAAGGGGGATTGTTAAGGGACTGTTTGCAGGACAGCTGGTGGAGTCCACGAGTTGTTGGAGCTTGCACGCCTTGATGCCTATAAGAAAAAGGAAAAGTCTTTTATTGAAGTGATGAATGAGGTAAAGGATGGAGTGAAACTGGGGACCAGTGCAGCTTTGAGAGAGTGTGTGTTGATGTTGCTGCAGAGTGGAGTCAAGTGTGCACACATCCCAGTGGATGGCATTGATTGTGGATCACATGATCTGGGGGGAAACAGCAGTCTGATGAACATTGTTTACAAGTATCTCCAGGACATACAATGTCTTCCCTTTTTTAGCTCATTACATTCTGTTATCATGTCCTGACTCCCCTCCTTTCCTCCCCCGTCCCACTGGGACTGTCTGTCCTTTCAAGTCTGGCAGGAGACAAATCATTGTTCTGCTATTCTCACATTCTGATCACTTAGGCTGATCTGTCAACATCTTTTCTCCACCAGCAGCTCACATCCACTACCCTTACAATACCGTACCCCCAAAATTATAGCATAAATGCTGTCCCCTCCACACTTCACCAGCTCTGATGAACGGTCATCTCGACTCAACGTTTGCTTTCTACCTCACTGTGGATGCTGTCTGACCTGCTGTGATCTCCAGCATTTGTTATTTTCAGTACAGATTCCAGCATCTGCAGTAATATGCTCTTACGCTATGGTTGAAAGTATATTGGCTATAGCCAACAACAGTGCAACTAGTCTAGGATATATATGCTGCAAACAATCCTCCAACACCAGTGGCATTAGATAGAAGAGGACCTGTACCACCTCCACAATTGAGCATTCTCACTCTTCAGCATGATTGTGTGTTTTGGCCTCAATTATCTTTAAATCACAGAAGGAGTTGAATTAGTCGAAGTCAAGAAAGAACAAGTTAAGTATTTCTTTTAAGAAACAGCCAGTCGTGGAACAAGTGGTAAATTTCATAGCTGCACCTGCACCCCCTCCCCAACTTCACAATGAACCCATCAAAAGACAGAATCCATCGAGATAAGCTGTGATGGTATGCTAAATTTAATTTATTATGTCAATGAGCTGATGGCCAGCAAACTGCACTTGGCTCAACAATTGTATCGATCTGAAGAGACCAATAGCCTCGAGATATGTTGTCAATATCATTTCAGAGGTTGGTCAATTCAAAAACCCAGTGGGGTGGCAATGAAAATGCTTTTGAGTGCTGACAACACTTCGCAATTGTGGGTGGCTTATTACTGAATGATGGAAGACTGGCTTTTCCAGTTTTAGAAATGACAAGGTGTAGAGCTGGATGAACACAGCAGGCCAGACAACATCAGAGGAGCAGGAAAGCTGACGTTTCGGGTCTGGACCCTTCTGTCCAGACCTGAAACGTCGGCTTTCCTGCCCCTCTGATGCTGCCTGGCCTGCTGTGTTCTTCCAGCTCTACACCTTGTTATCTCAGATTCTCCAGCATCAGCAGTTCCTACTATCTCCCAGTTTCAGGAAGTTGTCCTATAAAGGATACATTGGAAACACCTTTTGAGCTCAGGAATTGCCAGATGCATAGCCAATCGGCAGTGTGGAGACTAGGATCTCCAAATACATTGAAGATGTCAGAGCCCACTGGGAAACTTATGATTACATGTGATTAGCAGAAGTGTCTTCCACTGCTATCAATACCAGAGAAAGTTCAGACTGCAAGAATCTGTAAGTGAAGTACGAGCCAATATTGGCAATCACAATGCCACTGAACAGTATATCCCACTTGAGCTCGTTGATGCATTTTGAGCTAAGCTAACTTTGAGATAACAACTTGGTGAGCAAATAGTGCACATATCCAAGTCTGATGTCAAATGCTGAGGTGATTCAGAAGGCACAATTATAAAGGAAATTTAACTTCCTTATTTTCCCATAAAGAATCTTCAATAATGCAGAGATCATGATGAGCAAGAAGCAATCCTGAAACAATAGAGCCGAGGCTGAGAATGTGATGGGTTCTCATCCAGTCACTGAGTCTGAATTCATATGTCTAATCTAATGATAAAGTGGAGTCCATCTCTATTTTAGCATTTTTACCAACTGATCAAGAATAAAAATCTGCTCTCTGGTTGCAGTTGTGGTGTTTCCAACCTTACTTAAGCCACCATTGAGAAGGAACAATTGATGTTTAGAGATCAGATATCCAGGATCTTGCAAAGAAGAAATTGCTTGTTTCAACGTGATGATTGTTCTTCACAAAGGAAACGAAATTAAAAGTACTCCAAGTTTTTGCAGCTGTTTCATGTCTACTGTAAAGTGCTTAAGGCATATGGTGTGCTTGCTTTCATTGGCTGGGGCGTGGAGTACAAGAGTTGGCAAACCATGTTGCAGCTATATAAAAACTTTTTTAGGCCACATTTGGAGTATCGTGTGCAGTTTTGGTCACCACATTACCAGAAGGGCGTGGAAGCTTTGGAGAGAGTGCAGAGAAGGTTCACCAGGATGTTTCAGAGATAGTAGGAACTGTAGATGCTGGAGAATCTGAGATAACAA
>JAHRHZ010000030.1:1499330-1515823 GCA_024137785.1 Ginglymostoma cirratum | reverse complement strand
CGTCAGCCTTCCTGCTCCTCTGATGCTGCTTGGCCTGCTGTGTTCATCCAGCTCTACACTTTGTTATCTCACCAGGATATTGTCTGGTTTCAAGGGCATCAGCTATGAGGAAAGGTTTAAAAAAAATTAGGATTGTTTTCACTGGGAAGATGGTGCCTGAAAGGAGACCTGATAGAGATCTACAAAATTGAGGGGCATAGGTAGGATGGATATTCAAAGGCTTTTTCCCAGGGTTGAAGTTTCAATTACAAGGGGACACCATTCAAGGTCAGAGGGGGAACGTTTAAGGGAGATGTGCAAGTTTTTCATGCAGAGTGGTAGGAGCCTGGAATGCACCGCCAGAGGAGGTGGTGGAAGCAGGTGCGTTGGCTTCATTTGAGAGGCTCTGGATGGTTACACAAAATAGAGAGATACAGACCAAATAAGGGCAGAAGGTTTGTTGTTTAGTTTAGTCAGGGCATGATGATCGGCACAGACGTGGAGGGCTGAAGGGCCTGTTCCTGTGCCGTACTTCTCTTCTGTAAATGAAATACAAGAGATGAAGGGTCTTCCAGTTTATGGGTATGTTCAGGTACAGAATCAAACTCAACTGTTTTAAAAGTAGACATCTGCAAATCTTGCAAGTTCCAAAATGAATGCAGTCTCCGATAATAATTAAACCTCAATTCCCTGAATTTGTGAAGTCAGAGACTTTAGACGTTGGGGATCAGGCAGTGAGATTAAATCTAATAGAAAATAGTATAGAAGAGTGTAGGAACAGGCCCTTTGACCCGCAGCATTGTACCAAACATGATGCCAAATTAAACTAATCCCTTAACTGCCTGCCTTTAATCCGTATTCCTCCATTCCTTGCATATTGATGTGTTTATCCGAAAGTCCTTCAAATGCCCCTATCATACCTGCCTCCTCCTCCACCTCTGGAGGTGCATTCCAGGCTCCTACCATTCTGTGTGATGTATAATAATGAGAAACAAACCTTGGAGATGTAAGGGTCTGAAAGAGTTGATAGGCGTCCATTAAGTACGAGGAGAGGCCACTTTGGATTTGGTGCTTGGCAATGAACCAGGCCAAATGTGAGACCTGTTGGTAGGAGAGCATTTTGGCAGTAGCAATCATAACTCCATTACTTTTACAATAGTCATGGAAAAGGATAGGTACATAGAGCAGGGGAAGGGTAATTACTGGGCAAGAACTGGATAACATAAATTGGGAACAGATGCTGTTAGGGACGAGCACTATTGAAATGTGGAGATTGTTTAAGGAATGCATACTGCGTGTGCTTGATATGTTTGTCCCTAGCAGGCAGGGAAGATGCAGTTGAGTGAGGGAGCCTTGGTTCTCGAGAGGTCGAACGACTGGTTAAGAGGAAGAAGGATGCTTATGTAAGATTCAGGAAACCAGGAACAGAAAAGGCGCTAGAGGGATACAAGTTATCCAGGAAGGAGCTGAAGAAAGAGCTTAGGAGAGCTGTAAGGGGGCATGAGAAAACCTTGGCAGATAGGATCAAGGAAAACTCCAAGGCTTTTTACGCCTACGTGAGGAATAAGAGAATGACCAGAGAAAGGGTAGGGCCAATCAAGAATTGTAAAGGGAATTTGTGAATGGAGCCTAAAGAGATAGGAGAGGTCCTTAATGAATACTTCAGTATTCACAACTGAGGGACCTAGTTGTAGAGGAGGACGTTGTGAAACAGGCAGGTAGGCTAGAGGAGGTTGATGTTAGTAAGGAAGATGTGCTAGGAATTTTGAGGAAGTTGAAAATAGATAAGTCCCCCGGGCCTGATGGGATTTATCCAAAGATTCTAAGGGAAGCGAGGGACGAGATCACAGGGCCCTTGGTGATGATCTTTTTGTCCTCACAGTCCACGGGTATAGTGCCAGAAGATTGGAGAGAGGCAAAATTCATTCCCTCATTCAAAAAAGGGAATAGGGATATCCCTGGAAATTACAGGCCAGTTAGTCTTACATCAGTGGTGGGCAAATTATTGGAAAGGGCTCTGAGAGATAGGATTTATGATCACTTGAATAAGCACAGTTTGATTCGTGATAGTCAGCATGGATTTTTGAGGGGTAGATCATGCCTCACAAACCTGATTGAATTCTTTGGAGAGGTGACCAAACACGTGGATGAAGGTGGAGCAGTGGATGTGGTATACATGGATTTAACTAAGGCATTTGATAAGGTTCCCCATGGTAGGCACATGCAGGAGGTAAGGAGGCATGGGATAGGGGGAAAATGTGGCAGATTGGATTCAGAATTGGCTGACCCTTAGAAGGCAAAGGTTGGTAGTGGACGGAAAATACTCAACATGGTGCTCAGTTACGAGTGGTGTACCACAAGGATTGTTCTGGGTCCTCTTCTATATGTGGTTTTTGTAAATGATTTGGATGAAGGAGTGGAAGGATGGATTAGCAAGTTCACGGACGATACGAAGGTGGGTCGCGTTGTGGGCGGTGCGGAGGGCTGTTCTAGGTTACAAAGGGACATTGATAGGATGCAGAGCTGGGCTGAGAAGTGGCAGATGGAGTTTAACCCTGAAAAGTGTGAGGTGATTCATTTTGGAAGGACAAACTTGAAAGCAGAATACAGGGTTAACGGAAAGATTCTTGGCAGTGTGGAGGAGCAGAGGGATCTTGGGGTTCATGTTCACAACTCCCTGAAAGCTGCCACCCAGGTGGATAGAGTTGGTAAGAAGGCGCACGGTGTGTTAGCTTTCATTAATAGAGGGATTGAGTTCAAGAGCCGTGAAGTTATGTTCCAGCTGTACAAAAGCCTGGTTCAACCACATCTGGAGTATTATGTCCACTTCTGGTTGCCTCGTTATAGGAAAGATGTGGAGGCATTGGAAAAGGTGCAAAGGAGATTTACCAAGATGTTGCCTGGAATGGAGGGAAGATCTTACTTGGAAAAGTTGAGAGAGCGAGGGCTTTTCTCTTTAGAACGGCGAAGGATGAGAGGTGACTTGATAGAGGTATACAAAATGATCAGAGGTATAGATAGAGTAGACAGCCAGAGACTTTTTCCTAGGGTGGAAGTAGCTATTACGTGGGGGCATAGTTTTAAATTGAGTGGAGGTAGATGCAGGGGAGACATCAAAGGTAGGTTCTTTACTCAGTGTGGTAGGGGCGTGGAATGCATTACCGGAGCGGATAGTGGAGTTGGCCTCATTAGGGGCATTTAAGCAGCTATTGGATAGGCATATGGATGATAGTATATGGTAGGGGTGGAAGTTAGATAGACTTAGGATTAGGGTAAAAGTTTGGCACGACATCGTGGGCTGAAGGGCCTGTACTGTTCTGTGTTCTATGTTCTAAATACCATCCACTACGATGATCTCATACAGACTTGGTGGGAGAACAGCTGAGAAGGTCAAATCAGTAAAACCTACTATTCCAGCTCTCCTCTTTCTCTCCACTTCTCCCCTCACCCCAATTATCCCTTTAACAGTGTCTGACATATTCAGATGTTGGTGCTATTCCCTATACTTTTCCTGGATTTGTTGCCCACTGAAAATCATGTCTGTGTGCCTCTTGATGAGCAGAAGTTGCAATGAGACTTTGAGGAGCACTTAAGCTATGGGCAGGAGGTGGTGAAGGAAGATCTTCCAAAGATTTTTCCTGTGACGTACAGTAGGAAATTCACTTTGTCACTTCCACAGTGGGGCCTGCCTCCTTTCTTGTAGATCATCACAATTAGTCTGTCTGAGATTTCCCAGCATGCTATTTTTCTTTCTCACAAATGCAATAAGGTTGTGGATTTAAGTCAAGAATGTCTGTCCACCATATTTTAGCATTTTGGGGATTCTGTCTGTGCCAGAGGTCTTGTTTCTCAGCTGTCAGATGGCTGTTTTTGACCTCATGGCAGGTTGGAGATGTGCTGAGAAAGTGACAGGTAGTGTATTGAGGAATGATGTCGAGAGCACTGGTGTTTAAGACTTCACCTTGGTTGAGGATGTCCTTGAAATGCTATGTTCAGCAGGCATTGACTGTCTTTGATAAGCGACTCTCCATTTTTGGCTCTCGGCAGAGTAGGTCCATGAATACCCGGAGTAGAAGGCTTTGACTGCACTGAAGAAGCTGCACATATGGACCTTGTTTCTGAGTCACTGACACCCTTTTCCATCCACCATCTATACTTTAGGTAATGGGTCCTTTGTTGCACCTTGGCCTTTAGTTACTTTTGGCTTCATGCATCTCTTGGCAAAGCATTGTCTTTGAGCCAGTGTTGGTGTTTCCAGGTCAAGAAGCCAAAAATCTCCATGCAGGTGTTCACTGTACTGGCATTTAGGGGATCAGGTGCCATGGGCACTCAGCGACTCTGGCATGTCCCTCATAATCAGGTTGTGTTGCATGAGTAGGTCTGTCTTCTCTGGGTCTTTGAGTCTCATGCGGTAGAGTTGTTTTCTGAAACTAGTGAAACTCAACAGTTCTGGCAGCATTTTGGGACAAAAGCAGAGTTAATGTTTCAAGTTCAGTGACTCTCCATCAGAACTTTTTTAATCTACCTTTGCATGTTTCAGCATTGGTTGACAGGGATAGAGAAGGTTAGAATCCCTACAGTGTGGAAACAGGCCCTTCAGCCCAACAAGTCCACACTGAACCTCGGAGCATCCCACCCAGACCACCACCCCCCCCACCCCGCCAACAACCCACCTAACCCACACCTCCCTGAACACTACAGGCAATTTAGTATGGCCAAGCCACCTAACCTGCACATCTTTGGACTGTGGGAGGAAACCGGAGCACCCAGAGGAAACCCACACAGACGCGGGGAGAATGTGCCAACGCCACACAGACGCCCGAGGCTGGAATCGAACCTGGGTCCCTGGTGCTGTGAGGCAACAGTACTAACCACTGAGCCAGTGGCAGTCAATGGTTGGTCCAGCAGTTGTTGACTCCGGTCACAACAAAGCTGATGTGTAGACCTTTTCAGTCCCTCACTTGAATGAGGTAGTCTGTTAGATGGCAGTGCATGGAGTGACAGTGTTGCTATGCAGTTCTTCTTTGTGTCCATGTGGCAGAACATCGTGTTTTTTATGACCAAGCATTCTGCATGGTATTCTAAGCACTTTATCTGGAAGAGTACTCTGTAGTTTGTTTTCCCTAACTCCTTCCTTGCCTAATACAGCTCTCCAAAGGTTTGCATCCCTCCTGACTCTGGCATTGAAATAGACCATCAATTTATCTTCCCTCGATGTTTCAGGGCAGTGATTCTTTGAGGCTAGTGTCGAATGCCCCTTTTGTCTCGTCAAAGATCAGGGTGTGGGCAATGACAGACTGTGATGTACAGTTTCTGGGCCAGGGTGAGTGGAAGGATTATAAGACACCAATTTAACACACAGAAGGATTTATTGAGGAATCTGACCAATTCACCAATTCATGTCTCATGGCGAACCCCATAGAGATGGCATTGTTCTTTTGGTTTGCTGTTCCAGAAGAAGGTTTAATCAGCATCTTGTTCTTTAAGCTGGCCTTCTCCTGCTCGTCATCTTTCACTCGAGTGGGAGGTGGTAATGTCAATGGGAGATGTGGGGATGTCAGGGTGGCAGATGCCTGCATGTGGATGTAATGATGGATGGCCATTGCAAGTCAACCGCCAGACAGTCCCAGCAGAGCGAGATCTTGAACTATTGGGAGTGGCAGGAATGGTGGCTAACAATTGCTTGTCATTGCCAGTCACTGCCATGATGGAGTCAAAAGCAAAACCAATGGTGGTAGCAACCAGCAGTATCTAGGTTCTGGAGATTCATGCTGGGCCGCTCGCCAGCCTAAGCTCCTGCAGCAACAGGTTAAGGATCAATCAAGATGGTACTGAGTAAGCAAGGGGAGGCCACTGTTTTAATGGTGGTGACGGTTTCTGGATTCTTCTTTTTCAAGAAACAGCAAGACACTTTTCCTTAGTATCACTGAGCTCAAAGGATTTTAAATGTAAGCCAAGTAAAATAGTCCAGTGTGGAGCTGCGAACAAAATTAATGAGTACATCAATAATTGATGAGAGCATGTTCTGAAGCTGTGTGTTCTTTTAGAAACAAATAGGTCAAAGAATTTAGATAAAGGTGAACACTTAATACAACAGAATACTTTTTGATATTTATGACAATCTAGCATTTTCTGAAAAAGCCAAGAAAATTGGAAACTTGGAATATTGCGTACAGTTCTGGTTGCCCCATTTACAGGAAGAATGTGGAAGCATTGGAAAAGGTGCAGAGAAGATTTACCAGGATGTTGCCTGGTCTGGAGCGAAGGTCTTATGGGGAAAGGCTGAGGGACTTGAGGCTGCTCTCATTGGAGAGAAGAAGGCTCAGAGGGGATTTAATAGAGACATACAAGATGATCAGAGGATTAGATAGGGTGGACAGTGAGAGTCTTTTTCCTAGGATGATGACATCGGCTTGTATGAGGGGGCATAGCTGCAAATTGAGGGGTGATAGATTTAAGACAGATGTCAGAGGCAGGTTCTTTACTCAGAGAGCGGTAAGGGCGTGGAATGCCCTGCCTGCCAATGTAGTTAACTCAGCCACATTAGGGGCATTTAAACAGTCCTTGGATAAGCATATGGATGATGATGGGATAGTGTAGGGGAATGGGCTTAGCTTAGTTCACAGGTCGGCGCAACATCGAGGGCCGAAGGGCCTGTTCTATGTATCTATAAAAGACCACTGGACCCAAGTTTGCTCACACTTCATCATTTGGCAGACAGTCCATGTGCACCAACCGCTCCAGTATGAAGCAATGATTAATTACAAGAAAGGGCAAAACAAAAAAAAAAAAAAAAAATCTGAAGCTAATGTCATGAAAATCCCAGGAATATTTTTTTCTAAGTTACAGAAATCAATTGAGAAACTCCAAAGATTACCCATGATGTACTCTGAGTGGTTAAACTGAACCCTTGTAAATCTCTTCATTTCTTTAGGACACATAGAGTTCGTCATCTCCAACCATCAGGCTACTCTGAAAAGGCAATCTTTAACCTCTTGGCTTTTCCCATCAAAAATATGTTATTCATACTCTTTTATCAGTTCTAAATCTCTTTTCTTTCTGCTATTTAATGTGGACTGGATACAAAATCATTTTCAACTTCTGTATTTCAATGAAAGAGTGAAATGTTTTTTTCAAATCATATTTGCCTTTGTAGATGATGCATTCACAGTGCAACAATCCACCAGTACTCTCCTAGAAAGGCCTGACACTGATGGTAGCTATCCGAATAAGGATGAAACCATACTAACTCCTTTTCCACATTTTAAAGCAAAAAGGCTGTTTGCATCATCTGAGAAAGGTGAGAGTTAATGTTTTTGATGTTAGAAATGCCTTGTGTATTCTTCATTAAGAATTTATTTCTAATAAAAACCTTAGAAAATTTATTTAAGAATAATATTCCTTTTTTCCCATGTTTCTTCAAATGTAAATATTAGAGAAAATGATCAAATAGATGAGTCTTTCTGAATTCTATTGCTGGTAGAAACATGCAAATACAGATAAAATAATGCACTTTTTTCAAATGGAATTCATAGAAATTGTAATTATTTTACAAATTTCGAGTGGCGAGTTAGATTCCATTTGAGATTGAAATATGGAGTCACAAATGAGACTAAATTTATATGTAGGCTAACCCTAATTAGAAGATGATTGATTTTATCCTACTGCTGTGCATTTAAGTTGTGGTCTACAACAATATATTCGAGAAATGCCAATGCTTAGAACTGAGAATTGGTCTTATTGATCCCGAACAGTTTGTCCTGTTAATTAGGTTCAGAAGAAATGGTGCAGGAAATCACAACGCCAATCTCTGAGTTGGATGGTGAAGAGTTGAGTGACCTAAACATCAGTGCAATATTTCAGAACTTCACTGAAGAAATGAGGAAGTTGAAGGTAAACTTACTTTTGTGCTTCTTTGATTTAAAATTTTGATGATCAAATAAATTTAACAAACTTTATTGTTTAATCTAATAGATTAACACTTTGAGATACCTTGGTCAGCCATGCAGCATTTATCTCTTGTTGTTCTGAAACGTGGACTAGGCATAATGGGTTTGACAGACTTTTTTTTTCTCTCCTTTTTTTTTCAGATTTTAGTACTTAATCCGAACATACAAATTTCAGAACTGTAAATAACAAGCCAGGTTGTTGGGAATTGGAATAGTCAATTCTCGAGGTTCAAAAATGCTCATGTATTTGATTATTGAATTTTTTTTTGCATATCTAATATCTTGGTCATTTTACTGAATTCTGGGTATTTACTTTCCTGTGCATGCATCGGCAGGAGTCAGCCATTTAGCCCCCTGAGCCTACTTAACTATTCAAAAACAAAATCGCAGATATAAAAGGTACTGCAGATGCTGGAGAATCCGAGATAACAAGGCGTGGGGCTGGATGAACACAGCAGGCCAAGCAGCATCATAAGAGCAGGAAAAAATCGCAATTGATTTACATGCCAATTCCACTTACCTGCCTTTGTCTCCTATTCCTCAATTTATTTCAATAACAAGAATCTACTGTTCAGTTTTAAAATTCAAAATTGATTCAGCATCAATTGATACTTGTGGAAGAGTTCCAAAGGTTCTAAGGAAGGTTACAAATTTGTATAACCCTTTGCATGAACATGTGTTGACTAATTTCAATTATGAAAGGTCCAGCTTTAATTTTTGCAACTTTCTGTTAATAATCCCAACCAATCAGACTTAGTTTCTCACATTTCAGCTTGCAAACTTCAGAACTTTGATCAACCTTTCTTGAACTCTAGTGAAAGCAGCCCTAGTTCATTAATCTCTTCCTGACTTAATCTTTATCATTGTGCATTCTTTAAATTTGAGCAGGTCCTCGCTAAAGTGCAGTGTACAAACTGAATCAGCACACTAGGTGTCATTTAAACCATAGCTTGGTACAGTTGGATGACTTGTGATACCATATAGGGTAGGGGGTTGGTTCTGGGTGGTATGCTGTTTTGGAGGTGTGGACTTGATGGGCTTAATGGCCTGCTTCCACACTGTAGAGATTCTATGACTGTGTCTTCTGTTCCTCTAGATACAGAAAATCTAGCATTTTAGCAGGATTTTCCAAATTCATTCATGATCTATGCGCCTGGACTTTTTCATGTCTTTTTGATCTCCACTGTTTCTATGTTTACACTATTCATAAGTAACCTGTATGACTCTTTTTAGAATCCCAATTTAAAACTTTACATTTGTCTACAGTGAAATGGCTGTGCCCAATATATTTACATTAATAACTGAGGGAGAGGGTTCAATTGGAGGAAAGATTTTTAAAAATCCAAAAAGAAATTCCTGACCAGAGGTGAAGGGTACTGAAGAAGTGCACAATGTGACAGGAAGGTGTGGACAATATAGGCAGAGGAATGCAGCAGAAATTAGAACCCAATAATGGTAAAAGGTTAAAAAGTCAAAAGCTTACACCTCCTTTATTTGAAACGCGTGCAGCATTTCTAACAAAATAGATGGGTTGACAACTCGATTAGGAATAAATGAACGTGACATAATAGCTGTTACAGGACCATGGTTGCTGGGTGACCAAGACTCGGAACCCCATATTCAAGGGTATTGTATGCTGCAGAAGAATGGGCAAAAGAAAAGGAGATAAAATATAGCTTTGTTAGTAGAGGTAAGTATCAGCGCAGTGATGAGTTGGTACAATGGATTGAATCAGATTAGGTGAAAATAAGGAATTGCAGAGGAAGGAAATCTCTGGGAGTTGTCTATCGGCCCCTGAAGAGTTCTCTCCCTGCAGCACAAAGTATAAATCAGGAAATAACAGAGGCATGTAAGAAGAGCATTACAAATACCATGTGTAATTTTAACCTGCATATTGGTGGGACGAATCAGTATCATGGAAAATAAGTTTGTAGAATACTTCAGGGATTGTTTCTTAATATGTTTTAGAACCAACTGGAGAACAGGCTATTTTTGTCTATTAATATGTCATGAGTTAGGATTAATTAGAGATCTTGTAGTTCAGGTTATCTTAGAGGGTTGAGATGATACGGGGTGGGAGGTTGGAGAGGTGGGTAGTTACCAGTAATGGGATATTTGGGGGTGTAGTAAAATGGCCACACCTGGAGTATTGTATTCAGTTTTTGTTGCCTTGCTATCGGAATGGTGTTACTAAATTGGAAAGAGTGCAGAAGAAATTTACAAGGATGTTGCCAGCACTCAAGGGGCTAAGTTCTAGGGAGAGGTCGGACAGTAAGATTTTTTTCTTTAGAGCATAGGAGACTGAGGGGGGAATCTTTATAGAAGTGTATAAGATCACGAGAGACATGGACAGGGTGAATGCACTTTCCTTCCTTTTCCAAGGGTTGGGGGATCGAGAACTGGAGGACATCAGTTTAAGGTAAGAGGGAAAGAATATGTGGGAACCTGCGGGAGAAACATTTTTATACTTTTTTTTAAATACACGTTGGCATGCATATGGAATGAGGCAGGTATATTGACAACATTTAAAAGGCATTTTGGATGAATACATAGATACGACATGTTTATTTTGTTTTATTCGTTAACAGGATGAGGGTGTCACTGGCTAGGCAGCATTTATTGCCCATCCCTAATTGGCCAGAGGGCAGTTAGGAGTCAACCACATTGCTGTGGGTCTGGAATCATATGTAGGCTAGACCAGGTAAGGATGGCAGTTTCCTTCCCTAAAAGGCATTAGTGAACCAGATGGGTTTTTCTGACAATCGACAATGGATTCATGGTCAACATTAGATTCTTAATTCCAGATATTTTATTGAATTCAATAAAATCCACCATCTGCCATGGCAAGATTTGAACCCAGATCCCCAGAATGTTATCTGGGTCTCTGGATTAACAGTCCAGCAATAATACCACTAGGCCATCGCCTCTCCCTTGAGGGGGAGAAGGACATGGGCCAAGTGCAGGGAAATGGAGTTAGTGTGGATGAACATTTTGGTTGGCATGGACCCGTTTGGCCAAAGGGCCTGTCTCCATGCTGTAGGGCTGTAGGACTCTATTACTCTATGACTCTATGACTCTAACTGGGCTAGCACCAGACTAGAGGGGTGCTGTAGGGGCATCATAGGTTGTGAAGGAGTTAAACTTGGAAGAATCTGGTGAGAAAATA
Organism: Ginglymostoma cirratum; assembly: GCA_024137785.1. NCBI lineage: Eukaryota > Metazoa > Chordata > Chondrichthyes > Orectolobiformes > Ginglymostomatidae > Ginglymostoma > Ginglymostoma cirratum. The sequence goes on along the minus strand of JAHRHZ010000030.1, from coordinate 1,504,729 downwards.
TGCTACACCTTGTCAAGAAACTGCCTCCGTGAAACAATGAAAAAGACGTGATCAAAGTATGGAGAAATGCCATTGAGTTAAAACATAGTGGCAGCAATAGTAGATTCATGATATTGCATATGAATTAAGAGCAGAAGGCAATCACTTGATCCCTCAGATCAGCTTGCCCGTTCAATAAGGTCATTGCTGATGTGTTACTGCATGTTCTAGCCTACCTGTAATAAACTTTTCCTGCCCCCTACCTTGCTTATCAAGGATCTGTTACCTGTTTTAAAAATATTCTCCTTATCTCTATCTTAAATGGATGACCTGTTATGTTTAAACAATGATGCCCAGCTCTAGATTCTCTCAAGAAGAAAGGTCTCCTCTACAAGCACTCTGGGAAAAAATAGTCCAGTACTGGATTCATATACCCTCGGCAAGTGGTGTATGGGATGCTCAGGTTTTGCATGCCTCTTTGACTTGATCTCCCTTTGGACCTGTCGAGGTGCTTTAAATGTTTGGCACTTTCAAGTAATTTCATTCCTTCAGTTTCGATTGGTCTTGGGCTAGATTCCAATTAACGATGTTGCATTCTTTCAGGGAGGCTTCAAGCACATCTTTAAAGTCCTTTTCTCTACCTTCCCAGTTACCGCTTGCCATGACAAAGCTTGGAGTGGGAAGTCTTTTGTCAGACATGTGGCCAGTGCAGCCTACCCAAAGTAGCTGGCCGACTGACTGACTGTAACCAGTGTCTTGATACTGATGTTGGCCTGAGAGAGGATACTAATATTGGAATATCTTATCTTGCCAGTGGGTTTGTAGAATTTTGTGATAACATCACTGGTGATATTTCATCAGGGATTTAAGGTGTCTGCTGTAAATTGTTCACCTTTCTGATGCATAGAGGAAGCTGGTAACACTGCTGGCCTGTAGACGATGGACTTGGTATCAGGTCCTTGTCATTCAAACATGCTGTTCCTCAGACAGCCAAAGGCTGCCCTGGAACATTGGAGGCAATCTTAAATTTTATCATCTGTCTGCCCCCCACTGAGAGGAAGCTCATAAGTTATTGGAGTTCATTCATATTGTCCAGTGGCTTGCCATAGTATTGAGTCAGGAAACCTTGTTGTGCGGAGAGTAGACTAGTAGAGAATTGCTGTCTTCCGGATCTTTATGCTAAGGCATGTTCTTTCATATGCATCTGTGAATACATTAGTGCTAATTTGAAGCTTCATCTCCAAGTGTGCAGGCACACAAGCAACTGCTACAGAGTGAAGCTTGATGATGAAGATTGGAATGGCCTTGGTTCTGGACTGAACGTGATGCAGCTTGAACATATTCATGCTCATCCTGTAGAAGAGCACCGCACCAGCAGGAAGCTTCATGGACATGGAAAATTGCAGCAAGGAAGATGGAGAAAAGCACTGGTATAGGAACACAGCCTTGTTTGGCCCCAGTTTGCCTATGTATTGGGTCTATGGTGAATCCTTTGGATGCTGTCATGCAGCTGAAGGAGGACAGTGAGAATTTCTGCAGGCAGCTGTACATGAGGTCCATAGCCTCTTCTAGTCAAGAGACTGTGTATACCTTTTGAAAGGTTTTTTAGAGAAAAAAGCTCGGGTACAGAGATTGCCGCTATGCTGGGCATTTTTTGTTGAATTGTCTTGCTGTGAAGCTAATGTCCTCTGTGCTTCTTGATGGACAGATCTGCATTGTGACTCCATTAGAATACTTCAGCAACTGAAGAGGAGACCATTGAGGAGAGTTTTTGCAATGACTTGCAATTAATCTTGTTTCCTTTCTTGAAGGTAATCATTACTGCGGAGCCTCACAAAATCCCAGGCCATGTTGCCATCCTCAGAGATAAGAGCATGTGTACATACCAAGGGTGCTTCTGTGACTTTTAGTATTTCAGCAGGGATTTCGTTTCCAAGGTAGCCTTGTCAGTTTCAGCTGACAAATGACTTTTCAGCCTCCTATTGGGCTGTGGTTGTGTGGAGCTGGTGGCAGATAGCATTCCGTGGATATGATCAATGGCAATCCTGTTGAGGACTGATTGTTAGTTGCAATCCTTCATGTTCTCCTTCCTTTTGAGTGCCTCTCAAATCCGGCACCAAGGAGAATCTGCTTGTCTCCCTTTGGGACACAGCACAAGTGGAGTAGAATTCCAGTTTAGTCTGTGTTGCTTCTATAGTTGGGTCAGGTTAGGAGCAAATGTGCACTTTGTTCCTATCTGTGTAGCGAAGCTGATCTCCATCTGTGCAGAGAGCCTGGTCTTCAATTTTCTTGATGCTCCTACCTTCGGATAAAGCCCTTACTCCACCAGAACTATGATTTTTGATGTGCTATTGCCACCCCACATTTAAAGAACCCACATATAGATGTCGTCTTCTCCTCAAAATAAAGATTGGTACCCGGAATATCAGGACCCTTTTGGACAATCCCAACAGGGTCAGACCTGGACATGTCACCACCATTACTTCTTAGAAGTTTTGACACTATAACATTGACCAAAGTGAGGCATAACAGGTGGGAGAAGGTCAGCTTAAAGGGTAAGGTGATGACTGCTGTACTTCTGGGTTAGTGTTACCCAGAGGGCCATGAGGCATTCATTTAACCTACAGCCTAGGAGGTCAAATGCAAGAGAAAAGTAAATAGTAAATGGCAGGACCCTTAGGACCATTGATATACCAAAGGATCTTGGGATGCAAGTCCATAATTCCCTGAAAGTGGCAACACTAGTTCATAAGGTAGTAAAGACTAGTATGACATGCTTGTCCTCATCAATTGGGACACTGAACAAAAGTTGGCGAGTCATGTTGCAGTTGTACAAAACTTTAGTTAGCCCACATTTGGACTATTGTGTGCAGTCCTGGTCATCACATTATAGAAATGATGTGGAGTCTTTGGAGCTGGTGCAAAAGTGGTTTTCTAGGATGTTTCCTGCATTGGAGTGCATCAGCTATAAGAAAAAAAAAAGTGGATAGACTTGGATCAGAGATAATAGGTACTGCAGATGCTGGAGAATCCGAGATATCGAGGTGTGGAGCTGGATGAACACAGCAGGCCAAGCAGCATCATAGGAGCAGGAAAGGTTGACGTTTCGGGCCTAGACCCTTCATCAGAAATGGGGGAGGGGAAGAGGGTTCTGAAATAAATAAGGAGAGAGGGGAGGTGGATAGAAGATGGATAGGTGGAGAGGAGGCAGACAAGTCAAAGAGGCGGGGATGGAGCCAGTAAAGGTGAGTGTAAGTTGGGGGGGGGGGGGGGGGGGGGAGTAGGGAGGAAATAGGTCAGTCCAGGGAGGACGGACAGGTCAAGGGGGCGGAATGAGGCTAATAGGAGATGGGGGTGTGGCTTGAGGTGGGAGGAGGGGATAGGGGAGAGGAAGAACAGGTTAGGGAGGCGGGGACGAGCTGGGCTGGTTTTGGGATGCAGTTGGGGGAGGGGAGATTTTGAAGCTTGTGAAATCCACATTGATACCATTGGGCTGCAGGGTTCCCAGGCTGAATATGATTTGCTGTTCCTGCAGCCTTCAGGTGCCATCATTGTGGCATTGCAGGAGGCCCAGGATGGACATGTCATCTGAGGAATGGGAGGGGGAGTTGAAATGGTTCGCGACTGGGAGGTGCAGTTGTTTGTTGCGAACTGAGTGCAGGTGTGCTGCAAAGCGGTCCCCAAGCCTCCGCTTAGTTTCCCCAATGTCGAGGAGGCCACAACGGGTACAGCGGATGCAGTATACCACATTGGCAGATGTGCAGGTAAACATCTGCTTGATGTGGAAAGGCTTCTCGGGGCCTGGGATTGGGGTGAGGGAGGAGGTGTGGGGGGCAGGTGTAGCACTTCCTGCGGTTGCAAGGAAAAGTGGCGGGTGTGGTGGGGCTGGAGGGGAGTGTGGAGCGGACAAGGGAGTGACGGAGAGAGTGGTCCCTCCGGAAAGCAGACAAGGGTGGGGAGGGGAAAACTGTCTTTGGTGGTGGGGTCGGATTGCAGATGGCGGAAGTATCGGACGATGATGCGTTGGATCCGAAGGTTGGTGGGATGGTATGTGAGGATGAGGGGGATTCTTTTTTGGTTGTTATTGCAGGGACGGTGTGTGAGGGATGAGTTGCAGGAAATGCAGGAGACACGGTCGAGGGCATTCTCAACCACTGCCGGTGGGGGGGTTAGTTGCGGTCCTTGAAGAATGAGGACATCTGAGATGTACGGGAGTGGAATGCCTCATCCTGGGAGCAGATGTGGCGGAGGCGAAGGAATTGGGAATAAGGGATGGCATTTTTGCAGGAGGGTGAGTGGGAGGAGGTGTATTCTAGGTAGCTGTGGGAGTCGGTGGGCTTGAAATGGATATCGGTTTCCAGGTGGTTACCTGAGATGGAGACAGAGAGGTCCAGGAAGGAGAGAGAGGTGTTGGAGATGGTCCAGGTGAACTTTAGGTTGGGGTGGAAGGTGTTGGTGAAGTGGATGAACTGCTCGAGCTCCTCGTGGGAGCACGATATTGTCACGGTTGGGGCCAGATTGGCCTCTACCTGAGATGGAGACAGAGGCCAACTTCCCCGCATCACCCCCCCCCTCACCCCTCCCCGCAGTGGTCGAGAACGCCCTCGACCGTGTCTCCTGCATTTCCCGCAACTCATCCCTCACACACCGTCCCCGCAATAACGACCAAAAAAGAATCCCTCTCGTCCTCACATACCACCCCACCAACCTCCGGATCCAACGCATCATCCTCCGACACTTCTGCCACCTGCAATCTGACCCCACCACCAAAGATATTTTTCTCCTCCCCACCCTTGTCTGCTTTCCGGAGGGACCACTCTCTCCGTCACTCCCTTGTCCGCTCCACACTCCCCTCCAGCCCCACCACACCTGCTACTTTTCCTTGCAACCGCAGGAAGTGCTGCACCTGCCCCCACACCACCTCCGTCACCCCAATCCCAGGCCCCGAGAAGCCTTTCCACATCAAGCAGATGTTTACTTGCACATCTGCCAATGTGGTATACTGCATCCGCTGTACCCGTTGTGGCCTCCTCTACATCAGGGAAACCAAGTGGAGGCTTGGGGACCGCTTTGCAGAACACCTGTGCTCAGTTCGCAACAAACAACTGCACCTCCCAGTTGCGAACCATTTCAACACCCCCTCCCATTCCTCAGATGACATGTCCATCCTGGGCCTCCTGCAATGCCACAGTGATGCCACCCGAAGGCTGCAGGAACAGCAAATCATATTCAGCCTGGGAACCCTGCAGCCCAATGGTATCAATGTGGATTTCACAAGCTTCAAAATCTCCCCTCCCCCAACCGCATCCCAAAACCAGCCCAGCTCATCTCTGCCTCCCTCACCTGTTCTTCCTCTCACCTATCTCCTCCCACCTCAAGCCCCACCCCCATCTCCTATCTATTAACCTCATCCCGCCCCC
>JAHRHZ010000030.1:1435443-1498930 GCA_024137785.1 Ginglymostoma cirratum | reverse complement strand
ACCTGCACTCACCTTTACTGGCTCCATCCCCACCTCTTTGACTTGTCTGCCTCCTCTCCACCTATCCTCTCCTCTATCCATCTTCTGTCCGCCTCCCCCTCTCTCCCTATTTATTTCAGAACCCTCTTCCCCTCCCCCATTTCTGATGAAGGGTCTAGGCCCTTTCCTGCTCCTATGATGCTGCTTGGCCTGCTGTGTTCATCCAGCTCCACACCTTGTTATCATGGATAGACTTGGATTGTTTTCGCTAGAGTGTCAGAGGCTGAGGGCTGATCTGATAGAAGTACGTAAAAATTATGAAAGGCATGGGTAGGTATGAGGGGGACATAGGTTTAAGATGAGGCGGGGGGGAAGAGTCTTTTTTAAACTGAGGGTGGTTTGTGCCGGGGAGGTGATCGAAGCAGGTAATAGTAAAGTTTAAGAAGCATTTAGACAGGTACATGAACGGACAGGGGATGGAGGTATCTCTACCATATGCAGGTAGATGGGATTAGTTTAGAATGGCAACATGGTTGGCACAAATGTGGTGGGCCAAAAGGTCAGTTCCTGTCCTGTTACATGTTCTTTAAGGAAGCTCACTGCAGCTTTTTGCCATTTTAAATTTTTTGGAAAGCCAACCCAAGCTGACATTTTGGGTCTGGACCCTTCTTCGGAAACGTCAGCTTTCCTGCTCTTCTGATGCTGCTTGGCCTGCTGAGTTCATCCAGCTCTACACCTTGTTATTCTCAGATTCTCCAGCATCGGCAGTTCCTACTATCTCTGAGCCAACCCAAGGAGTCGTGTTCTTCTTTTGGCTTACCTTTCCAGAAGATGTATCCATCAATAGCCTTGAGTATACTAATTCAGGAAGCTATTTCAGTAGAGGTGCAAAAAGTAATGTAGTAATAAGGAAGAGTGTTGTGAGGGGAATTGACCCTATTCTCCCAGTGAAGCATGAGGGTCCACTTGGTTGTTGCCTGCTCGCTGCCAGAGCTTGGGAGACCGGAAAGAGACTTGCAATAAAAGGGAAAGGATTGAGTGGTTATGTACTTACAGTCATCAACAAACACAGGTAGAACTAGGAAAGACTAGAAAAAACTAGCAAAATAGCATTTAATTAAATTGCAGAATCTCAAAATTAAGCTTGTTACCTGAGCTATGTGCTAATTAGCATGGGAAATTTAGAAATAGAAATATGTGGCTCAAAAATTGATGTAAGAGAAATAAGTTTCTGTTGATGGACCCTGAGCACCAATTATAGGGAAAGTGGAGGCTGTATACCTTAGGGTATCAGGTTAGCCCACAAACCAACAACACCCCACCACGACATCTGCTGACGAATGTAAAGGATCCCATACCCAAAACTGATACTGATGTAATAGACAAAATAGCATGTAAGGATTGTGAGAAACACTACATAGGCCAAACCAGAAAAAAATTGACAATACAGGTACACGAACACCAACTAGTCACCAAGAAATACAACCAATTCTCACTTGTCTCACTACATACTGACAACAAGGGACATGAATTCGACTGGGACAACACATCCATAATCGCACAAGTCAAACAGGGACATGCCAGGGAATTCCTGGAGGCTTGGTATTGTAACCGAACTCCATTAACAAACACATTGAATTAGACCCTGTGTACAAACCACTGAGAAACCGAACCAGAAATGGCATCAAACACGCCAACAAATTGAGGCTCATAAATAACAAGTGGGACAAAACACCGATGTTTCATTGGAGGTGCACTGACTATGTTACCTAGCAGGGTGGCAGAACGTTTGCAACCAAACCTACCAGCTCTGTGAGCATGTCTACAACCAGTGTATTCCATTCTCTAACTATACACTCAAGAAGTCAGCGTTGTGATTTCTCCCTGCCACCAAATCTGTCCAAGCTCAGGACAAGAGATAAGTAATGGAAAAGGAAAAGAAAAGTAGTCAGAATGGACGAGCCCTAACTCGAGCTCCACTCTGTCAACATCTTGATGAACATCATCCGCCACTATCAATATCTCGCACAATATGAGATTATCCATATCCTTTTGGAGTTTCATATTGTCCTCTTCACAGTTTATCATACTTCCATGTTTAATCCTGCAAACTTTCAAATTGTCCCCTGCACAGCAATGTCCAGATCAATAATATTTATCAAGAAATACAAGGATCCCAATTCTGGCCCCTGGGGAGTCCTATTACAAACCTTCCTCCAATCTGACCTACTTACTGACCATTACTCTGTTGCCTACCACTCAGCCAGTTTTATTTTCACATTGCTACTCTTCCATTTATACCATGACTTATGATTTTCCGCACAAATCTGTGTGGCACCGTATCAAACACCTTCTGGAAATCCATATTTACCATGTCAACAGCATTGATATCATCAATTCTTTGTTACATCTTCAAAAAACATGTTCAAGTTCAGTAAGTTTTGCATGGTAAGGAAAGAGAGATCACATGCAGCGTGAGACATAGCCCAAGTGAATATATGGTTTGGGGAATCTGGAGTCAGAGGGAATAAAACAGATGAATTTTTTTTGTCCGTTTTAAAAGTTTAAAGAATTGGAGTCTCGAGAAAGTTTAACAAGGTAGCTGACTCAGTTGATTGGGGGACAGTTATCAATTAATCACCTGAAGCCTGAATAGGGCTTTAATAAATGTTTCTATCACCTCAGCTTTAATTAATAAAGAACTTGTTAAAAGTGTATGATAATAAGCTTCGCCTGGTCAGAACATAGAACATAGAACATTACAGCGCAGTACAGGCCCTTCAGCCCTCGATGTTGCGCTGACCTGTGAAACCAATCTGAAGCCCATCTAACCTACACTATTCCCTTATCATCCATATGTTTATCCAATGACCATTTAAATGCCCTTAAAGTTGGCGAGTCTACTACTGTTGCAGGCAGGGCATTGATTCCAGAAATACTTGTGCCTGGGAACACAGATTAATGCTATTACATCTAGCGCAGACTCCATTTGGTCATCAGTCAACCCCCAAAGCCTGCATGTCCCTGATCACCCTAGGTCTACCCAATTAGGTGTTTCCCAATTTCACCAATTCCTGGTAAATAACTAGAGCTTTAGATAGAAGTGGCAGATGGAATACAATGTTCAAAAGTGTGAGGTTATGTACTTCGTCAGGAAGAATAGGACTATTTTCCTAATGGGGAAAGGCTTTGGAAATCTGAAGCACAAAGAGACCTGGGAGTCCTAGTTCAGGATTTCCTTAAGGTTAACCTGCAGGTTCTGTTGGCAGTCAGGAAGGTAAATGCAATGATGATAGTATTCAATTTAAGAGGGCTAGAGTACAAGAGCACAGATGTACTGCTGATGCTGAATAATGTTATGGTCAAAGCACATTTGGAATATTGAGTAGTTTTGGGCCCCATAATCTAAGGAAGGATGTGCTGGCATTAGAGTCAGGGTCCAGAGGAGGTTTACAAGAATGATCCTAGGAATGAAGGGCTTGTAATATGAGGAACAGTTGAGTACTGTAGGTCTGTATTCGTTGAAGTGTAGGAGGATATGGAGGGAAATCTCATGTAAACTTACAAAATACTGAGAAGTCTGGCTAGAGTTGACATGAAGGTGACGTTTCAACCAGTAGGAGAGATTAGGACCTGACAGCACCGTCTAAGTGAAGGGATGACCCTTTAGAACTGAGATGAGGAATTTCTTTCGCCAGAGGATAGTGAATCTGTGGAACTCGTCACAGAAGGAAGCCAAGCCGTTTGAGTGTATTTAGGACAGAGAGATTGGTTCTTGATTGATCAGGGGATCAAGGGTTAAGGAGCGAATGGGGTTGAGAAAAGCATTCAGCAATGATAAAATGGTGGAGCAGACTCAATGGCCTAATTCTGCACACAGATCTCATGGTCTAAGATAGTTAACTATGATTTTCTTTTTAAATATCTGTGCTGACTCTTCCTAATCAACTCAACTTTTTCCTTGTGATTATTCATTCTATTTCAATTAATTGTTTCAAAAAGATTCCCTCTTCCTAAGTTAAACTTACTGGTTGTCTGTATTTCCTGAATTGATCCCCTCAGCCTTTTTTGAGCAAGTCCTTGATGTTTTCAAATCTCTAGGCTTCTGGCACTTACTGCAAGGAAGGCCTAAAGATTATGGTCAGTGCTCCCACAATTTCTACCCTCACTTCCTTTCAATCCCTTGGATGTATCTTAGCTGGTCGAGTTGCTTTTTCAACTTTGTGCTAGCAATTCTTCAAAGACTACTTCCTTATTAATTTTGTACTCTTGTAGCGACAGAGTTTTCTCTACTGTCACCATAGCCTGGGTAGCATCCTTTTTTGCGTTTAAAAAAAAAAGCAAAGTATTTATTTAACACTTGAGCTGTGCCACCTGTCTCCCTGCATTTTTCCTTGTTGGCCTCTGGCCCTACTCTTGCCTTAACCACACTTCTGTTTGTATGCTTCAAGAAGACTTGGGAATTCCCTTCGTATTTACTGCTAGTTTTTACTCATTGTTCCTCTTTGCTTTTGTACCTTCCCTCAAACCTTCAGTACTCCTGTTGACTATTCATTGTATTTTATGCCTTGCAGTTGCCATAAGATCACCTTTTCTTTCTCATGTTAATATCTATTTCCTTTGTTAACCAGGTCAAACCAGATTCATCCATCCTACCTTCCTATTAAAGGGCATACCTTGGAAATATGTTCTTTTGAAGGTGGACCATTATTCAGAAACCTTGCACAAACTTCCCTCGTACACATTTTTTAAAAATTCTAACAAATTTATTAGTTATAACCTCCCTCTGACAAAGCTGTACTAACCATCCCTAATTAACCCATGTCTTTCCATGTGGGTATTAATTTGCTCCTTCAGAATTTTCTCCAATAGTTTCCCTTCTACTGACATGAGACTGTAATTTCCTGGTTCATCTCTACCATTCTCCTTGAAAAGTGGAGACACATCAGCTGTCCTCCAGTCCTCTGGCTCCTACCCTTGGCCAGATAGCAATTAAAACTGTGTCAGAGCTCCTGCAATTTCCTGCCATGCCTCCCACAGCAGTCTGGGATGCAATTCATCTGGGCCAAGGAATTTGTCTGTTTTAAGCCTGATAGAGCCTCCAATACCTCCCCATTTCCTATATCCAAACTGTTCAAGTTCCTCACCATCCATTTCCCTGAATTCCATACCTACATTCTCCTTTTCCAGAGTGAAGATCGAAGGGAAGTATTCCTTTAATACCCGTCCAATATCCTGCGGCTTCATGCACGGATTGCTCCCTTGGTCCATAATGGGCCCTATTCTTTCCCTGGTTAACCTCTTCCCTTTTAATGTATTATAAAATATCTTGGGATTCTCCCTAACCCTGTTCACAAGTCCTCTCGTGCCCCCTTTCTGCTGTTATTGCTTTCTTCAGTTCCCTCCTATACTTTCAGCTGCAGCTGAATTCCTCGTTGTGGATTTGCTAACAGCCTTTCTCTTCCTCATTTAGTCCTGGATTGTCCTAGACATGCAGGCTTCTCTGATATTATTTCTACTACATTTCCCTCTAAAAGGTACATATTGTACCCATACTCTCCCCAGCCCCTTTTGGAATGCACCCCCTCTGCTCTGCTATAGACTTGCCTGCAAGGAGCTGTTCTTGGACAACTGCAGCCAGATCCTGTTTAAGTTTAATAAAATCTGCCTTTCCCCAATCTAAAGCCGTCTTTCATAAGCTATCCTTTTCGTCGTCTGGAACAGTTTTGAAACTGTACTGTGCTGTGGGGGCAGCACGGTGGATCAGTGGTTAGCACTGCTGCTGCCTCGCCGCACCAGGGACCTGGGTTCGATTCCAGCCTCTGGTGACTGTGTGGAATTTGCACATTCTCCCCATGTCTGCGTGGGTTTCCTCCAGGTGCTCTGGTTTCCTCCCACAGTCCAAAGGTATGCAGGTTAGGTGGATTGGCCATGCAAAATTGCCCGTAGTGTTCAGGGAGGTGTAGGTTAGGTTGGTTAATGGGGACTGGGTCTGGGTGGGATGCTCTGAGTATCGGTGTGGACTTGTTGGGCCGAAAGGTCTGTTTCCCACACTGTAGGGATTCTATGAGCTGTGATCTATTGCTAAAATATCCCCACTCTCACATTGAATGCATTTCTCCCCAGAACCAGATCCAGCACTGCGCTATCCATTGTTGGGCCTTCTACGCGTTGATTCAAAAATCTCCCTGGATACTTTAAGAAATCCATCCCTCTCAACCCTTAATGCTATGATCATCCCAACTTATGTTGGTAATGTTGAAATCCCTGAGTAAAATAACCCAATTATTACTCTTACACCCGACTGTGAACTGTCTACATATTTGCTCCTCTTTCCTGCTGATTTTTTTTGGGGTTCTATATTATACTCCCAGTTAAGTGGCTGCCCTTTTTAATATTCCTAAGTTCTACCCACAAAGCCTTGTTTGAGCACCCTTCCAAGGTATCATCGCTCCTTAATTCAGTAATTGACTCCTTAATTAATAGTGCTACATCCACCACCCTTTTTACACCTTCCTCTATCTCACCTAAAGATCCTATATCCCAGAATGTTGAGCTGCCAGTCCAGCTCTTCCCTCAACCATGTTTCTGTGATGGTAACAATATCATACTTTCTTATGTCAATCCATAACATTAACTCATTAGTCTTACCTATCACACTCCTAACATTAATTACACAGCATCCAATAGAATTATTAGACTTATTTTGTTAGACTTCCTACTCTATCACTAAGGTTATATGTAACATCCCACTGCTCTAAACCTGTTAGGGTTAACCAGTAATTGTTGGTGGCAAGTACTGACCTTTTGAAGCTCTTATGCAACAGCTGCACTGAAAATTTTTGTGGTGTTTCTGCATCTTAACAATGACTGTGTCTATCTCCACCTGCTGGCTGTTCCTGCTTTGAGATGAGTGCCCTGTCAAGACTAGATACCTGGATAGATTATGGAAAAGTTACAATCTACAAAGTTGTTGCAGTGAGTGATTTTAATTTCTTTTGTATTGACTGGGGCACACTAAGTGTCAGGGGCTTGGATGAGGTGTAATTTGTTAGGTGTGTCCAAGACGGCATGTCTTTGAAATAATATGGAAATACTGCAATTATGAAGGGGCCATTACAAGACTTAGTGTCAGGGAGTGAGCCCAATCAGGTGATTAAAGTTTCAGTGGGGGGGGCATTTTGGGAATAGTAATCATAATTCTGTAAGTTTTAAGTTACTTATGGATAATGATAAGTGTAGTCATTGGGTGAAACTACTGAACAGGGAGAATACTAACAATGATAATATTAGGCAGGAATTGAGGAATGTAAATTGGGGCAGCTATTTGAGAGTAAATCCACATCTGGCATGTTGGAATCTTTTAAAGGCCAGTTGATTAAAATATGGGCATGGTGGATGATGAGTCTCGGGAGGGTCATGTTGATATTCTGGCACATATCAATATAATAAAGGAGGTGGTGTTTGGTGCTTTAAAAGCATCAAAGTAGACAAGACCCCAGGATCTCAGAATAGTCAACTTGTTCCTTTTGACTTAAGGAGGGCAGCAGGCATAATCCAGTAAAGTGCAGGCTGGCAAGATTTGCATCAGTGGTAAGGAAATTATTGGAGAAGAATCTTAGGATTTACTTACATTTAGAAAATATGTAGTTCTTGAGGATAGGCAATACGCCTTAGTGCGGGGAAGGTTGTGTCTCACAAACTTGTGTTTTTTGAGGCAGTGACAAAGATAATTGATGAGCGCAAGACAGTGAAAGTTATCTATATGGACTTTAGCAAAGCCTTTGACAAGGTCCTTCCTGGCAGACTGATATCAAAAGTGAAGTCACGTGGAATCCCCATTGTGCTAGTAAGATGGATACAGAACTGGCTTAGAGAAGCAACAGTGGAAGGGTGTTTTCTGACTAGAGATTTGTGACCAGTGGTATTCTACAGGGATCAGCAGTGGGTTCCATATTTTTTAAGATATATAAAAGACTTGGAGAATATATGTGGCCTGATTAGTAAGCTTGCAGATGACACAAAGATTGAGGGAGCTGTGGATAGTGAGAAGGATTGCTAAAGGATAAAGCAGGACATTGATAGGCTGGAGAGCAACTACTGTTGCAACCGATCCAGGCAGTCTGAGGGGGAGTTGCAGATGGAGTACATCTCCTGCAGACACAGTTGTCAAGGATGTTTGACTTTTCCCTGACCTTCCATGTGCCATTCCACCAACTGTTATTACTACTCCTGTAGTAAGGCAATCTCTTACCTTGCTGTGCCTTACTGCTGCTTGTCCATTCCATTCAGTCTCTGACAGTTACCCATTCCCTTTCTTCTTTCAGACCCAAAAGGTGTGGTGTGACTGCCTCTCCAAATGTGCTGTCCATATAACTTTCATCTTCATGGAAATGCCAAAGGGATTTGCCACCATACAAGGTTGAATTGAAGTGTTTGGAACTGTTCTCCTTGCAGAGAAGGCTAAAGGATGGAGGTTTTAAAAGCTTGAGCCATGAAGTAGATAAGGAGAAAACTGTATGAACTGTGGATGCTATAAATCTGAGACAAAATCGGAAATTGCTAGATAAACCCAGCAGATCTGGCAGCATCTGGAGAGAAATCAGTTAACGTTTCAAGTCGTGTGACCCTTCCTCAACTGATGGTAGCTAGGAAAATATCCGTTTATATGCAGAAGATAGGGTGGGGAAGGGAGTTAGGATTAAATGATTGGTGGGGATGCAGCCCAGTGCAGCACAGTGGCTCAGTGGTTAGCACTGCTGCCTCACATCACCGGTTCAATTCCAGCCTCGGGTGACTGCGTGGAGTTTGCACATTCTCCCTGTGTCTGCATGGGGTTTCCTCTGGGTGCTCCGGTTTCCTCCCACAGTCCAAAGGAATGCAGGTTAGGTGAATTGGCCATGCTAAATTGCCCATAGTGTCCAGGGTTAACCCTGGGAAATGCAGGAGTATGGGAATAGTGGATCTGGGTGGGATGCTGTTTGGAGGTGTGGTGTGGATTTGTTAGGCTGAATGGCCTGCTTCCACACTGCAGAGATTATAATGATCCTAAGTATGAACGTAGGTGGGGAAAGAGCAGGCAGAAACAATGGGTCAGTCTGGGCAGTTCTGTGTGAGAATTTTGGGAAGGAGCTAGTAGCGAACAGGGCCCCAGTTACATCTGCCCCTTCTTATGGGGTGCGTGAAACATTCCATGTTCCAATCCTATTCTGGCCTCCTACAACTCTTTCTCTGGTATATCAATGATATCATCCAAACCGGCTATCTTTCGCTCGTACTCTCTTGCTTACGTGCTCTCAACTATCAATTTCCTTTTCAACTCCCACTCTGCTGTCACCTTCACCTGGTCTATCTCTGATTGCTCCCTTCTCTTCTTTGACATTGTGCCTTCACATTTCTAGGCATAGGCTGAAAACTACATTCCGCTGCGAGCCCACTGACTTCCACAGTTAGCTGGACTATGTATCTTTGCACCCTGCTTCTGGTAAAAGACTGTTCCATTTTCCCAGTTCCTCTGTCTCTGTTGCATTTGTTCCAATGATGCCAACTTCAACAAGGGAGCCTCTGAAATGTCCACCTTCTTCCTCAACTAAGGATTCCTCAGCTCAGCTGTTGACAGGGCCCTCAGCCGGGTCTGACCCACCTCCGCACTTTGTCCCTCACTTCTTCTCTTCCCTCCTGCAATAACAATATAGTCTCCCTTGTCCTTACCTACCATTCCACCAACATCCACACCCAGAGGATCATTAGCTGCCATTTCCATCACCTCCAGCAAGATTCTACCAGCAGGCACACCCTTCTCTGCTCTCCCTTGTCAGCCTTCCACAGGGATCATTCCCTTGGGGACGTATCATCGAATCCCTACAGTGTGGAAACAGGCCCTTTGGCCCAACAAGTCCACATCAACCCTCACAGCATCCCCCTATAACCCATCTAATCTACACGCCCCTGGACACTATGGGCAATTTAGCATGGCCAATCCACCTAGCCTGCACATCTTTGGACTGTGGGAGGAAACCCACGCAGACACTGGGAGAATGTGAAAACTCCACACAGTCGCCCAAGGGTGGAATTGAACCCAGAGGTCCCTGGCACTGTGAGACAGCAGTGCTAGCCACTATGCCGCCCCAGGACACCCTGGTCCACACTTTCTTCACTCCAAACACCCTGCCGCAGCCTCGTAGTACGTTCTGCTGCAACTGCAGAAGGTGTAACGCCTGCCCATTTACTGCCTCCTTCCTTGTTATCCAAGTGCCCAAAAACACCTTCCAGGTGAAGCGGTTGTTTACCTGTACTTCACACAATCTAGTCTACTGCATTTGTTGTTAACATGTGGTCTTCTCTACACTGAGAAAAGGAAGCAGAGACGTGGTTACCGTTTCGCAGAACACTTGGTCTTTTTTGTGAAAAGAATGCCTGAACTTCTAGTTGCCTGTCACTTTAACACACCAAGCTGTTCCCTGGCCAACATCTCTGCCTCAGGCTTGCTGAAGTGTTCCAGTGAAGCTCAGCACAACCTGAAAGAGTAGCACCTCATATTTTCTGCTTAGGGACCCTGCAGCCTTCTGGACTCAATATCGAGTTCAGCAATTTTGGGGTAGGGACATTTGACAAAGTTCCACGGTATTACAGGTAATGTATTGGTCAACCAATCCTCTATCCATACCAGTAGAAAGCAGAGTAGGGGAAAATGGGTGTTTTTCTGGTTGGCGGTCAGTGGCTAGTGGTGTGCCTCAGGGATCAGTGTTGGGACCACAATTGTTTACAATTTACGTAGATAATTTGGAGTTGGGGACTAAGTGTGGTGTATCAAAATTTGCAGATGACACTAAGGTGAGTGGTAGAGCAAAGTGTGCAGAAGACACTGAAAGTCTGCAGAGGGATACAGATAGTCTAAGTGAGTGGGCAAAGGTCTGGCAGATGGAGTATAATGTTGATAAGTGTGAGGTCATCCAGTTTGGTAGGAATAACAGCAAAATGGACCATGTTTTAAATGATAAAATATTGCAGCATGCTGCTGTGCAGAGGGACTTGGGTGTCCTTGTGCATGAATCGCTAAAAGTAGGATTGCAGGTGCAGCAGGTAATTAAAAAGGCAAATGGAATTTTATCTGCCGTTGCTAGAGGGGTGGAATTTAAAAACAGGGAGGCTATGCTGCAGTTGTATAGAGTCCTGGTGAGGCCACACCTGGGGTACTGTGTGCAGTTTTGGTCTCCTTACTTGAGAAGAGATATACTAGAACTGGAGGGGGTGCAGAGGAGATTCACTCGGTTGATTCCAGAGTTGAGAGGGTTGGATTATGAGAAGAGACTGAGTAGACTGGGATTATACTCATTGGAATTCAGAAGAATGAGGGGAGATCTTCTAGAAACATATAAGATTATGAAGGGAATAGATAAGGTGGAGGCAGGGAGGTTGTTTCCGCTAGCAGGTGAAACTAGGACTAGACGGCATCACCTCAATGGGAAGCAGATGTAGGACTGAGGTCAAGAGGAACTTCTTCACCCAAAGGGTTGTGAATCTGTGGAATTCCCCGCCCAGTGAAGCGGTTGAAGCTACCTCGCTGAATGTTTTAAAGGCAAGGCTAGATAAATTTTTGAACAGTGAAGGAATTAAGGTTACGGTGAGTGGGCAGGTAAGTGGAGCGGAGTCTCAAAAAGATCAGCCATGATCTTATTAAATGGTGGGGCAGGCTCGAGGGGCCAGATGGCCTACTCCTGCTCCTCGTTCTTATGTCCTTATGACTGCTCAAGCCCTAAACCAGGCCTTGTTATCACGCGGTCTGCTATCTCACACAACTCATTGTTAGCCACTAACAGTCCCCATTAGTAGTTATTCACCCTCCTAGCCAGATCATTATCCACTCCTTTGTCTGTCCAGCTGCTCTTCTCTCTCTCATTGAGCTCTATCTCCACCTATCATTTATGTTTTTAACCCCTCCCCCACCCTATCATCTTCTGCATGTAAACCAACATTTTTCTGGCTACAATCAGTTTTGAGGAAGGGTCACTCGCCCTGAAGTGTTAATTCTTATTTCTGTCCGTAAGATGCTGCCAGACCTGCTGAGCTTATCTAGCAATTTCTGTTTTTATGTAGGGAGGAAACTGTTCCTGCTTGCAAGAGGAACAAAAACTGAGACAGCATAGACAGCATGAAAGTAGCAAATGTTGAAGGAGGAAAAAAAATCTCTCTCTCAGCAAGTAGGGTATGGAAGGAACTGCTTGGAAAAGTAGTGGAGGCAAGTTCAATAAGATATTCAACAAGGCATCGGATCATTGTTTGGATAAAAATAATGTGCAAGAGGTATGGGGGAAAAGGCAAGAAATAGGTACGCAGTAAGAATGCTCATTTTTAGAACCTGTGCAGACAAGATTGGCAGAATGGCCTCCTTCTGCACTGCAAGACTTATGTGATGATTATCTCTAGTCTTTTCTGACAAGTTCCTATTGCAATATTGTATAAATGGAGGAAATGATGTGGTGTATTTTTAGGGTATCTGTGCATCACTCTTTCACAAGTGACGGCTTGACTTGTCACCTTGCATCTGAACTCGAACCAATTCGACATGCTGATTTCTTGAATTTAGGTCATTGCTACCTATTGGCTAATACTGTCATGAATGAACAACCATACTTCCACCCTCTCCTAACTATTTGTCCTTTCTAGATGCCATGTACCTTTTTTAATGTTTATGTCCTAAGCTGTCATCGTTATGTCATTTTCTATAATTCAAGGTCATTGAATAATTACAAAAAAGATTTGAGGGTAGTAAACATAACTCCATTGCAAAGGGGAAGGGAGAAAATGGGGAAACTGTAGGTCAGTTAACCTGGCATCAACCATGGGAGAAATGCTAGAATCTATTATCAGAGATGAAGTAACAGGAATAGCATAATTTAGTAGAATGAATATAACTTTTGAAGGGCAAAAGTGTTCAGCAAATGTTAGTTTTTTAGAAGATGTAGTGCGTAGAATCAGAGCATGTATTGAATAGTTTTTGAAAATTTAAATAGACATCCACACAGTATGTTAGTACGTGGAATTAGAACTTGTGGCGTTAGTGTAAAATAATAACATTGATTCAACAAATATGCACACTAACATAAATGAGGAGCAGGAGTAGGGCATTCATCTCCTAAAGCCAGTTCCATCATTTGATAATGTCATGACATTTGATTGTAACCTCAAATCTGCATTTCCATCTCCCCTCAATAATATTGGTCCTCTTTGTAAATAATACTTACCCCTCATCATTAAATATTTAAGGACTCTGCTTCCACCATCATTTTCACAGAGAAAATAATTAATGTCAACTCTGTCTTAAATGAGTAACCCCTGGTTTTTAAGCTGTGATTGCTTGTTCTGAATTCTCCCATGAGGAATGCCCTCTCCGCATCAACTTATCAATATTCCTCAGGATTTTGTTTCCATCAGGTCACCTCTTGTTCTTCTAAACTCCAGCAGATACAAGCCTACACTTTTCCTCATAAGACAACACATTTGGTCCAGGCATTAAATTGGTAAACGTTCTCTGAACTATTTCCATGCATTTACATTCTTAAATAAAATTACTAACTCTCTATACAGTACTCAAGTTGTAGTCTTGCCATTGGCCTGTCTAATTGAAGCAAAACTCCCTATTTGGGTAATAAAATTCCCCTTGCAATAAATGATCACATTCTATATCCACTTTTGTAATGATTTACTGTAGCTGCATGCTAACCTTTTGTTATTCATACTGTAGGATACCAGATCATTCTACAACTCCTGGCTCTGCAGCTTCACAACAGTCAGAAAATGCACTTTTTATTCCTGGCAAATAAATAATTTTGCACATTCCCACGTTATACTCAGTGAGCTGGATCTTTGCCCACTCTGTCTGAACCTGTGTCCCTTTTCAGTGTCTTTTTGTCATCTTCATAATTTACTTTCCATCCTTGTATCATCAGCAAATTTGTTAACCATACATTCTGCCCCTTCATCTAAAACATCTATCTAAATTGTAAACATTCCAGGTTCCAACAGCAATCTCTGTGGCACTAGTAACATTCTGCCAACCAATAAAAGACTCATTTATGCCCACTCTTGGCTATCTGTTAGCCAGTAAATTTTCTAGCCCTACTTCCATTTTATCTTCTACCCCCCCCCCCACACCATGAGCTTTTATTTTTACTTGTCACAAAAAATGTCAGTCATCAAATGCCTTCTGGAAATCTAAGTACAGTACACGTCACCTCCTTCAATAGATTGATCAAACATGATTTCCCTTTGGCAGAGCCATATTGATTCTGCCTAACATGAACTTATCTAAGCATCCTGCTGTAACTTCTGACATGTTTCAAATGTCAGGTTAACTGGCCTTAATTTCCTGGTTGCTGTCTGACTCATTTTACAAATAAGAGTTTGATTTGCTGTCTTTCAATCTAATGGATCCATCCCCAAATCCAGGGAGGTTTTGAAAATTTAAGGCAATCCATCAACTTTCTCACTAATCAGTCTTGAAGTATCAGGACCAGAGCACTTATCAACTTCAATGACTTACTCAGTACCTTTACTCTGCTGGTTATGATTTTCCTTCCTGCTTCTGGGATGTTACTTGTATCTTTTTTGCAAAATACCTGTTAATTAATCTACTGTTAGTTATTCATTTTCCATTAATTCTCTTGGCTGACTTTCCACAGCACCAATAATCAGATTTTTACCGCTTTTTAAAATCTTTATGGAAAATCTCACTAGCTGTCTTTATGTTCTGATCTGGCATCTGCCTTTGCACAATGAAATGTTTTTATTTTCTTTCAGCTTGATAGACTTTAATCTTCCTAGTTGACCACTAATGGTGTGTCCATCCTGTGGAATTTTCAATACTTTTTGGAATCTACCTATTTTGTATATCCTGAAATATCCCCTTAAATTTCTGTCACCACATCTCTTGACCTATCTTTCACCTAATTTGCCAATTTACTTTAGCCAGCTCTGCTTTCATGCCCTCATAATTCCCCTTTTTTATTTACAAGTTTAAAAGAATCGTGTTGGATCCACTCCCCTCTCCTTCCGTGGTCGCTCCTATCTAAGGGTGTCTTCATTGAGATCGTTCATTATTCTTACAATACAATACGCTCTCTGGTCACCTCAGGATATGTAAGAAATGATCCTGAAACATTCTATTCCCACTTTATCTCAGACTTCTCTGCACGTGATTTTTCCAGTCTATATGTAGATTAAAATCAACGTGATTATCACCACAGATAATTTTGTGAAGGGTCTAGACCCGAAACATCAGCTTTCCTGCTCCTCTGCTGCTTGGCCTGCTGTGTTCATCCAGCTCTACACCTTGTTATCTCGGATTCTCCAGCATCGGCAGTGCCCACTGTGTCTCGCATGATTATCACCATGCCTTTTAGCAAGCACTATTGAACACGAATAAATGAACAGAAAGGAGGATACAAAAATAGATTATTTTTGGGTAGGCAGGCTATAACTATCAGTGTAGGTACTTGGGTATCAGCTATTTGCAATTTATGTTAATGATTTCGATTAGATGGAATGTAATGTATCTAAGTTCATTGACAATGCATAATTAAATGATAAGATGCAGAGAGACTGCTGAGGGATACGTAAAAGTTGGGTGAATAAGAAAGATTATGCCAGATGGAACGTAATATGGCAAAATACAAAGTTGTCCACTTCAGGAAGAATAAAGGAGCAAAGGAGAATAAATTATAGATCTTCCTCGCTGTATTGAGTGTTGCAGGGGATGGCCGACATCACGTGCTCAGCCTAGAATAAACTGAATGCATAAAAGTTCGTAACCACAATTGCTTTCACAACAACAGGCAATGTGGTCCTTGCACTGCTTGGATTTTGCCTTAAAATCAAAAATAAAATCCCTGGTAAGCACCAAATGAATTCAAAGTTTTAACAGCCAAAGTAAATCCACCTTTAACGAACACACAAGTTTATAATGTATTTAAATCCTGTTGATGAGGAGCCTTTTATGCTCCTGAATCAGATTTGGCGTGAGCTAAAGTGCTTAGCTCCCATCAATCATCAAATTGAACTATGTTAATTGATGTCATAAGTTCCTTTTTCTGCCTACATATGACCATTTGCCATGCATGCTCATGCCTTCACTGTCCACCATGATTCAGTCTACAGTATGTACATGCACCATAGATGCAATTTTGGAGCTCTTAAAAATATTTGTGTTGGTCAAAAATCTAAGCAAACTAATTTCCTCACAATCGTATCTTAATTTCAAGGACATTGGAGCCAGGTAGCTAAGACTATCTTTAGACTAATAATGTAAGTATGATTATAAATGAATAGGAAGAGCAAAATGAAACAAGAACAAATTGCTGGAGAAACTAAGCAAGTCTGGCAGCATCTGAAAAGGAAGTAGTGTTAACATTTCGAGTCTGGTGATTCTTCAGCATGTGGCAGTATATTTCTTTTACTTCAAATTGATTTAGCGTACAGTCAATAAACATTTGTGAAATATTAACTGGGCTGTGAATCATCAAAGTACTCAATGGATTATTTGCCACTTTTTTGTCATTGTCAATGTGCTTCATTACTTCTGTTTCTGGGATATCGTAGAGCTGTATGCATAATCTTCCTTGTATTAGGATTTGCTCACTCTATGCTCCCCTAACATGCTTTGTGCTCATTCCAAGGATCTGCCAAAAACTTGAATATGTCAATTGAACTCATTTCACCTGTAAAGCAGATTTTAAAAAGAATAGTAGTTCAACTCTACAAATACAGCTGTAAGCTGTACTACCTCAAGTGTTTCATTTCATAGGTAAACAGCCCAATATGACACATGACTTATATTGCAATCTACTGGCCTGATCTGTAAAGAAACGATAATTAATCTATGGATGAGATGTAGAATCATAGAAGCAGGTAATGGTGCAGCACAGAAATAAGCCTTTTGGGTAAGGGGCAAATTTTTAAGCCATCTGGATGGGGACGTGAATAGGAAGGATAGGGACCAAAAAAAAAGGTCAGTACAGAGTCACAGAACGCAGAAACACTTTGGTCCAACTCATCCTTGCTGACCAGATATCCTAAATTAATCTAGTCCCATTTTGCCAGCAATTGGCCCATATCTCTCTCGACCCTTCCTATTCATGTACCCATCTAGATGAATTTTTAATATTGCAATTGTACCAGCCTTCACCACTTCCTCTGGCAGCTCATTCCATGCGTGCACCCCCTGTGTGGGAAACCGTTGCCCCTTAGATTCCTTTTTAAATCATTCCCCTTTTACCTAGGACTTTCCTCATCCTGGGGACAAGATGTTCGTTGTTCACTCTATCCATGCCCCTCATGATTTTATGAACTACTGTAAGGTCGCCCCTCAGCCTCTGACACTCTAGGGAAAGTAGCCCTAGCCTATTCAGCCTCTCCCTCTAAGCTCAAACCCTCCAACCCTGGCAACATCCTTGTAAATCTTTTCTGAACCCTTTCAAGTTCTATAATGTCCTTCCTATAGTAGGGAGAACAGAATTGAACACTATTCCAAAAAGCGGCCGAACCAATGTCCTGTACAGTCTCAACATGATCTCCCATACCCTATACACAATTCACTGACCAATAAAGGCAAGCATACCAAACACCACCTTTACTATCCTGTCTACCTGGGGCTCCACTTTCAAGGAACTATGAACCCGCGCTCCAAGGTCTCTTTGTTCAGCAGCACTCCCCAGGACCTTACTATTAAGTGTATAGGTCCTGCCCTGACTTGCCTTTCCAAAATGCAGAACCTCATGCTTATCTAAATTAAACTTCATCTGCCACTCTTAAGCCCAATGGCCCATCTGATCAAGGTCCTGTTGTAACCTTCTTTGCTGTCCACTATACCTCTAATTTTGGTGTCACCTGCAAACTTACCTAACCATACCACCTATGTTCACATGCAAATCATTTATACAAATAACAAAAGACCGTGGACCCAACACTGATCCTAGTGGCACACTGCTGGTTACAGGCCTCCAATCTGAAAAGCAACCCTCCACCACCACCACCACCACCACACTCTGTCGTCTTCTTTCAAGCCAGGGCTCTATCCAAATGTTTAGTTCTTCCTGTATTCCATGTGATCTAACCTGGCTAACCAGTCTACCTTAGGGAACCTTGTCAAACGCTTAACTGAAGCCCATGTAGATCGTGCCCACTGCACTGCCTTCATCAAACCTCTTCATTACTTTGTCAAAAAACTCAATCAAGTTAGTGAGGCATGAGTTTCCAAGCTCAAAGCCATGTTGACTATCTCTAATCAGTTGTTTCTAAATACATGTAAATCCTGTCCCTCCGTTGGAGGATCCCCTCCAATGACTTGCTCATTGAGTCAGGCTTGCCAGTCTATAATTCCCTGGCTTTTCCTTAATACCTTTCTTAAATAGTAGCACCATGTTAGACAAACTCCAGTCTTCCAACACCTCACCTGTGGCTATCAATGATACAAATATCTCAGCGAGGGGCCCAGCAATCATTTCCCTAACTTTCCAGAGTTCTAGGATACACCTAATCGGATCCCAGAGATTTATCCACGTTTGTGCATTTTAAGACATCCGGTACCACCACCTCTGTAATACGGACATTTTTCAAGATGGGGAAATAAATAATGACCAGTTCTCTAACTTCCATATCCTTCTCCACAGTAAACACTGATGCAAAATACTTTTCTGATGAAGGGTTTAGGCCCGAAACGTCAAGTTTTCCTGCTCCTATGATGCTGCTTGACCTGCTGTGTTCATCCAGCCCCATGCTTGTTATCTCTTATCTCTGATGCAAAATACTTGTTTAAAATAGGCGTTTCCTTTTCAAAGTTATTGTTGAAACTGTTTTAACCACTTTTGCAGTTGGTGCACTTCAGATCATAGTTCAATGAAGGGCTTTGATAATTAATTTAATCAATATTTTGATCAATTACATTCAATTCACCCTTTAACCTATTCTACTATAAAGGGAAGGTAGGAAAGAACTTAAGCAAGGAATTAGGGCTAAAAGAAGTCGTGAAGTCATTAGCAAACAGGGTTCAGGAGACTCCCAACGCTTTTTATACGTATATAAAAAGCAAGAGGGTAGCCTGGGGACGGGTTATCCCACGCAAGATGAAAGAAGGGAGTGTATATGTGGAGTTAGGTAGGTGAAATCTTAAGTGAATACTTTGTTTTGGTACTCACCAAAGAAAAGGAATTGGTGGAGGATGATCTCTGGGAAGGGAGTATTGAATTTCTAGGTCGAGTTCTATTTTTTAAAAAAAAGAGGTGTTGTATGTCTTAAAAAGTATTAAGATAGATAAGTCCCCGGATGCTGATGGGATCTAGCCTCAGGATATTGAGGGAGGCAAGAGAACAAATTGCTGAAGCATTGACACACTTTTTTTTTGTGGCCAAAAAAGATACAGGTGAGGTCCTAGCAGACCGGAGAATAGCTAAGGTCCCATCATTTAAAAAGCGTAACAGGGATAATCCAAAAAATTACAAGTCTGTGTGCCTCTCACGTCAGTGGTAGGGAAATTATTGGAAAAGATTCTTAGGAACAGAATCTATGAGCATTTAGAAGCAAATGGACTGATTAGCAGTAAACGGTATGGTTTTGTATGGGGGAGAACAAAGAACAAAGAAGAACAAAGAAAACTTACAGCCCAGGAACAGGCCCTTCAGCCCTCCAAGCCTGTGCCGATCCAAATCCACTGTCTAAACCTATCGCCCAATTCCTCAGGATCTGTATCCCTCTGCTCCCCACCTACTCATGCATCTGTCCAGACGCACCTTAAATGAATCTACCGTGCCTGCCTCTACTACCTCTGCTGGCAACGCGTTCCAGGCACCTACCACCCTCTGTGTAAAGTACTTTCCGCGTGTATCCCCCTTAAACTTTTCTCCTCTCACCTTGAACGCGTGACCCCTCGTTATTGAATCCCTCACCCTGGGAAAAAGCTTATCTCTATCAGCCCTGTCTATACCCTTCATGATTTTGAAGACCTCAATCAAGTGCCCCCTCAATCTCCTTTTTTTCTAATGAAAACAATCCTAACCTACTTGACCTCTCTTCATAGCTAGCACCTTAGTAAGGTCATGCCTTACTAACTTAATCGAGTTTTTTGAGGATGTGACAAAGATGACTGAAGGAAAAGCAGCTGATGTTGTCTACATGGGCTTCAGTAAAGCCTTTGACGAGGTCCTTCGTACCAGACTGGTACAAAAGGTGAAGTTACATGATATCAGGGGCGAGGTGTCAAGGTGCAGAATTGGCTTAGTCATAAGAGACCGAGGTAGTGGTGGGAGGATGATTTTCAGAATGGAGGGCTGTGATTCTATCAATGCTGGGACCTCTGTTGTTCGGTATCCACATAAATGATTTGGAGGAAAATATAGCTGGCCTAATGAGTAAGTTTGCGTACGATACAAAGATTGTTGGAGTTGTGGAGAGTGAGGATTGTCAGAGGATACAGCAGAATATAGATCAGTTGGAGGCATAAGCAGAAAAATGGTAGATGGAGTCTAATTTGGACAAATGTGAGGTGATGCATTTTGGAAGGTCAGGCATGGGCTGAAATTATACAGTAAAAGGCAGAACATTTAAGAGTATTGATTTTGTGGAGAGATCTGTGTCCAGGTTCACAGATCATTGAAGGTGGCAGCGCAGATAGATAAGGCAGTATGAAAGGCCTATGGCATGCTTGCCTTTACTGGAAGGGGCATTGAGTATAAGGATAGACAAGCAATGTTGCAGCTTTATAGAACTTTAGGCCACACTTGGAATATTCCATGCAGTTTTGGCCACCACACTACCAGAAGGATGTTCATGCTTTGGACTGGGTACAGAAAAGGCTTACCAGGATGTGGCCTGGAATGGTTCATTTTAGCTATTAAGAAAGGTTGGATACACCAAGTTTGTTTTCACTAGAATGCAGTAGGTTAGGGGGGACCTGATAGAAGTTTATAAGATTGTAAATGGCATGGATAGAGTGGAAAGTATGAGGTTTTTTTCCCAGGGTTGAGGGGTCAATTGCTAGGGGACACAGTTTCAAGGTGTAGGGGGAGGTGGGGGCCAGGGTTTAAAACAGATGTGCATGACACATTTTTCACAAAGGGTGGTGAGTGCCTGGAACTGGAGCTGCCAGAAGTGGAGGTGGAAGTAGACACAATGGCAGTATTCAAGAAGTACCTGGACAAATACATGAATTGAAAGTGAATTGAGGGATACAGATCCTGTAAGTGAAGACAGTTTAAATATGGAAGGACAACATGTGACAGCGCAGGCTTGGAGTGCCGAAGGGCCTGTTCCTGTGCTGGTTAGTTCTTTGCTCTTTGTACTTTGAGGTAAACAAATTGTTTTTCTATGGCTCCACACAATTGACTTTCTTCCATGCTACAATTCCCAAGTAATTTTTCGCTGCACTCTGTGTATAAAGTATTGACATCCTAATTAAAATGTGATGCGCACAATATACAATATCCCAGCTATAGCCAAATCAAAGTTGCTGGAAAAGCTTGGCAGTCTGGCAGCATCTGTGAAGGAGAAAACAGAGTTAATGTTTCGGGTCCGGTGACCCTTCCTCAGAACGGGTCACCGGACCCAAAACGTTAACTCTGTTTTCTCCCTCACAGATGCTGCCAGTCCTGCTGAGCTTTTCCAGCAACTTTGTTTTTGTTCCTGATTTACAGCATCCACAGTTCTTTTGGTTTTTTTCACTTGCTTTTGTATTCCTTATTCATCTAATGCCAATAATTCTGTTAATTTTAATTTTAACAATCTTAGCTGGTCAGCCCACCAAGATGGCAACACAGCAGCAGTGCAGCATGCAGGCACTTACTAAAACCTTTATCTGCTAATTCTGATTTTGCTCCCGTTTTGTTTTTCTTCTTTCATTACTTTTTGTTTCTTAGTTTAAACTACTCACCTTATATGAGGTGCAAGTTTGTGCAGCGTGGAGGAGATCAAGCCAGCATGGGGAGGGTGAGCCCAACATAGCGACAAGAGATACCCCCAACGTGGATGACAGTCACCTTGAGTGGTGGTGAGAACAGGAACAGGCTGCCCAGTGCAGCAGTGGTAGCAGGAACAGTTTGCAAGGGGGCAGCAGCAGGCAGCAGGCAATGGGGAGGTCACGCCCTTAAGGAATGTGAGTCCAGAATGGCTAGATGCTTATGAACTGTAATGTTTAACTTTTTATCCTTGTTTCTTTATTTTCTGCTTTGTACCTAAGATTCTGTACCTAGGTATCTTTTGTACCTAAGATGGTGCCATAAGTGATAACTTGTAAACTTTTCACTGTACTTGTGTGTACATGTAACAATGAGACCAATTCTATTATCAAAGACTTTGGGGATGTGTACCCGCTTTTGGATACTATTCTGTTTAGCTTATTCACTATTATTTTGTCCTCATTCCAGCCAAAACACATCATTTCATAAGTCAGCTAAATTTAATCTGCTACATACCTTACCATTTCACCAGACTATGCCCTTGTATCATTTAATATTGTTGCCATACACTAAATTTCAGTTTGTCCCAACTCCATGGTTTAAAATTATATCCTGTTTACCCATGTCAGTGTTATTAATACGTATCTGAGCACTGATCCTATATCTTGTCCAGACTGAAATGCTTAGTGATATAGAATCAGAGTCCGGGAAGCTTGCAGAACAGAAGTGTCTCTTCAGCCCATCAAGTTTGCATCTATTTTTAAGAACATAAGAACTAGGAGCAGGAGTAGGCCTTCCAGCCCTTCGAGACTGCTCCGCCATTCAACAAGATCATGGCTGATCTTTTCATGGACTCAGATCCACTTACCCACGCTCTCACTGTATCCCTTAACTCCTTTATTGTTCAAAAAAATATCTACCTTACCTTTAAGAACATTTACTGAAGTAGCGTCAACTACTTCACTTGGCAAGGAATTCCATAGATTAACAACCCTCTGGGTGAAGAAGTTCCTTCTCAATTCAGTCCTAAATCGGCTCCCTCTAATCTTGAGGCTATGCCCTCTTGTCCTAGCTTCACCTGCCAGTGGAAACATCCTCTCTACTTCTATCTTATCTATTCCCTTCATAATTTTATGTTTCTATAAGGTTCCCCCCACTCATTCGTCTGAATTCCAATGAATATAATCCCAATCTACTCAGTCTGTCCTCATAAGCCAACCCCCTCAACTCTGGAATCAACCCAGTGAACCTCCTCTGCACCCCCTCCAGTGCCAGTACATCCTTCCTCAAGTAAGGAGACCAAAACTGCGCACAGTACTCCAGGTGTGGCCTCACCAGCACCTTGTACAGCTGCAACATAACTCAATCCCTTTAGCAATGAAGGACAAAATTCAATTAATCTTCCTATTTACTTGTACCTGCAGACCATTGATTCATGTGATTCATGCACAGGGACACCCAGGTCCCTCTGCATAGCAGCATGCTGCAACTTTTTACCATTCAAGTAATAATCCTTTTTACTATTACTCCTACCAAAATGTATGACTTCACATTTATTTACATTGTATTCCATCTGCCAGACCTTTGCCCACTCACTCAATGTATCTTATGTTCCTCTGCAAAGTTTCACAGTCCTCTGCACACTTTGCTCTGCCACTCATCTTAGAGTCATTAAAAAGAAAAAAGCTCTAAATCTACATTAGGATAAAAAGGGGTAGAGCTGGATGAACACAGCAGGCCAAGCAGCATCAGAAGAGCAGGAAAGCTGACGTTTCGGGCCTAGACCCTCCTTCAGAAATGGAGGAGGGGAAGGGGATTCTGAAATAAATAGGGAGAGAGGGGAAAGCAGATAGAAGATGGATAAAGGAGAAGATAGGTGGAGAGGAGACAGACAGGTTAAAGAGGCAGGGGTGGAGCCAGTAAAGGTGAATGTAGGTGGGGAGTTGGGGAGGGAATAGGTCGGTCCAGGGAGGACGGACAGGTCAAGGAGGCGGGATGAGGTTAGTGGGTAGGAGATGAAGGTGGGGCTTAAGGTGGGAGGAATGGTTAGGGAGGTGGGGACGAGCTGGGCTGGTTTTGGGATGCGGTTGGGGGAGGGGAGATTTTGAAGCTTGTGAAGTCCACATTGATACCCTTGGGCTGCAGGGTTCCCAAGTGAAATATGAGATGCTGTTCCTGCAGCCTCGGGTGGCATCATTGTGGCAATGCAGGATGGGCATGTTGTTCAAGGAGTGGGAGGGGGAGTTGAAATGTTCACGACTGGGAGGTGTAGTTGTTTGTTGCGAACCGAGCGTAGGTGTTCCACAAAACGGTCCCCAAGCCTCCGCTTGGTTTCCCCGATGTAGAGGAGGCCACAACGGGAACCATGGATACAGTATACCACATTAGCAGATGTGCAGGTGATCATGTGTTTGATGTAGAAGGTCTTCTTAGGGCCTGGGATGGGGGTGAGGGGGGAGGTGTAAGGGCAGGTGTTGCAGGGAAAAGTGCTGGGAGTGGTGGGGTTGGTAGGGAGTATGGAGTGGACAAGGGAGTCACAGAGACAGTGGTCCCTCCGGAAAGCAGATAAGGGTGGGGAGGGAAAAATGTCTTTGTTAGTGGGGTCAGATTGCTGATTGGGCAAGTGTCAGAGAATGATGCGTTGGATTCTGAGGTTGGTGGGGTGGTACGTGAGGACGAGGGGAATTCTGTTTTGGTTGTTATTGCGGGTAGGGGGTGGGAGGGATGAGTTGCAGCAAATGAGAGGCACACGGTCGAGGGGGTTTTTGACCACTGTGGAGGGGAAGTTGCAGTCCTTGAAAAACAAGGACATCTGGGATGTCCGGGAGTGGAATGCCTCATCTTGGGAGCAGATGTGGCGGAGGCAAAGGAATTGGGAATAGGGGATGGCTTTTTTGCAGGAAAGTGGGTGAGAGAAGGTGTATTCTAAATACACCACCTCTCACCCACCTTCCTGCATACAATACACCTCCTCACCCGCAATAACAACCAAAACAGAATCCCCCTCGTCCTCTCGTACCATCCCACCAACCTTCAAATCCAACGCACCATCCTCTGACACTTCCGCCATCTGCAATCTGATCCCACTACCGAAGATATTATTTCTTCCCCACCCTTATCTGCTTTCTGGAGGGACCACTCTTTCTCCATGATTCCCTCGTCCGCTCCATATGCCCCACCACCCCTGGCACTTTTCTCTGCAACTGCAGCAAGTGCTACACCTGTCCCTACACCTCCCCCCTCACCCCCATCCCAGGCCCTAAGAAGACCTTCCACATCAAGCAGATGTTCACCTGCACATCTACTAATGTGGTATACTGTATCCGCGGTTCCCATTGTGGCCTCCTCTACATCGGGGAAACCAAGCGGAGGCTTGGGGACCGTTTTGTGGAACACCCACGTTCGGTTCGCAACAAACAACTACACTGCCCAGTCGCAAACCATTTCAACTCCCCCCTCCCACTCTTTGGACGACACATCCATCCTGGGCATCCTGCATTGCCACAATGATGCCACCCGAGGCTGCAGGAACAGCAACTCATTTCACTTTGATACCCTTGGGCTGCAGGGTTCCCATGTGGACTTCACAAGCTTCAAAATCTCCCCTCCCCCAACCGCATCCCAAAACCAGCCCAGCTCGTCCCCACCTCCCTAACCATTCCTCCCACCTTAAGCCCCACCCTCATCTCCTACTCACTAACCTCATCCCGCCTCCTTGACCTGTCCGTCCTCCCTGGACCGACCTATTCCCTCCCTAACTCTCCACCTACACTCACCTTTACTGGCTCCACCCCTGCCTCTTTGAACTGTCTGTCTCCTCTTCACCTATCTTCTCCTTTTATCCATCTTCTATCCACCTCCCCCCTCTTCCTATTTATTTCAGAATCCCCTTCCCCTCCCCCGTTTCTCAAGAAGGGTCTAGGCCCAAAACGTCAGCTTTCCTGCTCCTCGGATGCTGCTTGGCCTTCTGTGTTCATCCAGCTCTACATCTTGTTATCTCAGATTCTCCGGCATCGGCAGTTCCTACTATCTCTAAATCTGCACTCTTCTGTTTTTTGGTATTTACCCCGTAGCCTTCAATGTCGTTACATATCAAGTGCTCATCCAAGTACTTTTTAAAGGTTCCTAAGTTTCCTGCCTCAGCTATTCCCCTAGATAGCACATTCATCCTCTGGATGAAAAACCTTTTCCTCCAATCTCCACTGAGTTCTTTCCTTTGACCTTAAAATTATGCGCCCTTGTTATTGAACCTTCAACTAAGGGGAACAGCTACTTCCTGTCCATGCTCCTTATAATTTTATGCACCTTAATCACATGCACTCTCAGCCTTCTCTGCTTTAAAGAAAACAACTCAAGCTTATCCAGCCTCTCTTCATAGCTAAACTGCTGCATCCTAGGTAACGTCCTGGTGAATCTTTCCTGCACCCCCTTCATTATTGCAGTGACCATACCCAAGTCTTATTATCATAGAATCCCTGCAGTGTGGAAACAGGGCCTTTGACCCAACAAGTCCACACCAAACCTCAGAGCATCCCACTCAGACCCACGCCCCCAAGAACCCACCTAACCTACACCTCCCTGAACACTAAGGGCAATTTAGCATGGCCAATCCACCTAACCTGCACATCTTTGGACTGTGGGAGGAAACCGGAGCACCCGAAGGAAACCCACGCAGAGAATGTGCAAACTCCACACAGACAGACGCCCGAGGCTGGAATCGAACCCGGGTCCCTGGCGCTGTGAGGCAGCAGTGCTAACCACTGAGCCATCGTGCTGCCCTACAGCTCCAGCACAACCTCCCTGCTTTATGATCTTTGTCATGATTGATAAAGGCAAGTGTCCCATATGGATTCTTATTTACTACCCTATTTACCTGTCCTGCTGCCTTCAGGGACCTGTAGCCAAGCATCCCAAGATCTCTCTTTTTCTCTCAACTACCTAGTCTTCTGCATTCATTGAGTACTCCCATGTCTTGTTACTTCTTCCAAAGTGTATCACCTCACATTTATCAGAGTTAAATTCCACGTACCACTGATCAGCCCATCTAACCAACCTGTTAATGTCCTCCTGTAGCTGAAGACCATCTTCCTCATTGTTAACCACCTATTTAATCTCTGGTCTGCAAACCTACTTATCTCCATCTGCACACCTCAGCACAACATTCCACACTGCACCCCCCCAACTCTTCTGCCACCCCCAATGACCAACCAATATGTTTTTTCTATATCTTGTCACAAATAATCAGGGTCCTGACACTGATCCATGTGGTAAACCACTGCACACAGTGTCAAGACACACAGCCTTCTACATCACCCTCTGTCTCCTAACACTAAGCTAGTTTTGAATCCATCTTGCCAAGTTCCCCTGGATCCCATGTGCATTTACCTTCTTTGTCAGTCTCCCATGTGGAAACTTGTCAAAGGCTTTGCTGAAACCCTTGTAAACTACACAACTGCAATATCCTCCCTCAACACACTTGGGCTCTTTGTTTTTTTTTAAAAAGAATCAAATTTGTTAGGCTGACCTCCCTCTGAAAATGTGAATCTGATCAAACCTTGCTTCTCTAAGTAGAGTTTAATTCTTTCTTTGAGAATTGTCTTCAGTACATTCCCTCCATTGAGATGTGGGTAGGGTTAGTCAGATATGAATAGCTGGAATCTCTTTTCCAGGGTGGAAAGGTCAAATACTAGAGAGCATAGGTTTAAAGTGAGAGGGGGAGTGTTTAAAGGAGATGTGCAAGGCACTTATTTTTGCAAAGAGGATGGCCAGTGCCTGGAATGCCTTGCTAGTAGAAGTAGATACAATAGTAACATTTAAGAGGCATTTACACAAATGCATGAACAGTCAGGGAATTGGGAAATATGGATCATGTGCCAGCAGATGGGCTATGTTTAGAATGGCATAATTGTTGGCACAGACATCATGGGTTAAAAGGCCTGTTCCTGAGCTGTACTGTTCTATATTCAGTATACCGCTGATGTGAAGTTCACTGGTCTGTAATCTTTACCACCATTCTGAACAAGAGGAACCGTATTAACAGTCCTCCAGTCCTTTGGCACCTCACCTGTGGTCGGAGAGGAATTAAAAATTTGGGTTAGAGCTCCCGTAATTACATCCTCCATCTTCCACAACATCCTGGGACACAACTTATCTGCATCTGTGGATTTGTCCACTTTTCAAGCCCAATATAAAAAACCTGCAATATCACCATACACTCTATATCAAACTGCTCAAGTCCATCTTTCCGAATTCTGTGCCTACATCATCCTCCAAAGTGAAGACAGATGTGAAGTACTTGCTTATTGCCCTACCAGTTTTTCTCTCCACCCACAGATTGTTGCATCCAGTCCTCAATGGGCCCTACTCTTTCCATGATTATCATCTTCCCCTTAATACACTTATAGAATATCTTGGGATTCTCCCTAAGCTTGCTTGCCATTTGCTTTTCCATGTGCCCTCTTTGCTCTCCTAATAGTTTCTTAAGTCTGTCTCTGCATTTTCTACGCTCCACTAGGGCATCCACTGATTTGTTTTCTTTGTACCCGTTAAAATCCTCTCTCTCCCTCCTTATCCAGTCCTGAATATCCCTGGACATCCAGGGTTCTCTAAGATTGTGGCTCCTACATTTCACCAGAAAGTAAACATATTAGGTACGTACTATTACCAACTGTTTCTCAACACCCCTTTCTGAAATGTGCTTCTGTTATTTCTTTAATAATAGATTTTAGCATTCTTTAAGTGATATATGTTAGGCTAAGTAGTCTATAACTTCCTTCTTTCTGTCTTTGTCCTATCTTGAAAAGTAGTTTTACGTTTGTACTTAGACAATCCTTAGGACCTTACTAGTTTAGGGAACTTTGGAAGATTACAATGTATAAATCCAAGATGTCTGCAAACTTCCTTTAAGACCCCAGAATGTGGTCCAGGGAACTTTTTTAAGCCTTGAGCCCCATTAATTTTCCTGTTCCTTTTTCCTTTATTACCGTCATGATTAGAACGCATGCCAGGTTGATCTCATTGACTGAGATCCTTAGTTGGGATTGTTAACCTAGGTTAACAGGGAGCCCTGGCTGACAGATATAAACAGGCAATTGAGAGTCTCCGCATTCTAGGGATCAGCTCTGAGCTGGCTGGTCAGAGCCCATATAGTGTGTGCACGTAAATAAAGGATGACTTGGTGACAGGATACTGGCCTCTGTGCAGTTATTTCAATTACCTTTTGACTTCCTAATTTTTGAAATGTTTTGTGCCTTAGAGTATAATGGATAGTAAACATTTATTGATACACTCGGCAATTTGCTGTCTTCCCATTAATTCTCCAGTTTTTCCTTTTAAGGGACCATGATTATTTTTTATGTCCTTTTGGAATTATTTAGTCATTTTATATTTCTTGCTGGCTTTCTCTTGTGATCCAATTTCTGCCTCTTTTTGTTTGTAGTCATCTGCCAGTTTTTAACGTTCCTAATCTTCTGCCCTCTATTAATTTTTGCAGCATTCTGTATTTTTATTTCAATTTTTAATAACACACTGAACTTCTTTAATTAGCCATGAAAGATGTATCCTTCGGATAGAGAACATATCTTTGAGTGTTATGAAATATCTCCTTACATTTTTGCCACTGCGTCTCTACTGTCTTGTGTTATAACAATTTGCCAAGTCCACGTCGGCCAATTTGTCTTCAGACCCTTGTGACTGCCTTAATTTAAGGCATTTGTTCTGAAACTATATTTTTCCATGATCAAGCTGAATATGCAATTTGATCATGAATCCCATGATGAATTCTAAAAGTTTTGGAGGAAAAGAAAATCACCAAAAGGATGGACATACTGTGCTAAGCTTGATAAGTTTCTTATAAAATGACTAATAGCAATTATAATTCTAATTCTGCATTCCAAAAACTTCCAATAAAGGAATTGGATATATATTTGGAGGAAGCAAATCTCATCAATAGGCTAAGAGCAGTCAAATTGAACTAAATGAAGCCTCTTGGAAGAGCTATCCAAAGGCTTGAAGGACTGAATGTATTGTATGGCCGTGATTCTATATCCGGTTAAATGCATAACATGCAAAGTATCTGTTCCATATCTGTTGATAAGTTTGTGAATTTTTATGCTTGTAAATATAGCATAAGCTACCCAAGAACTGTAAATTGTAAAAAGATGAAAATGCTAGATTGAGAGAAGAATTAATTGATTAGATGTTTGACTCAGTTTTGTTTCAGGAAAATGGAAGAACACTCCAAGCAGTCCCTGCAGTCTGCTCAACAGAAAATAGCTATGTTATTGAATCAGATTCACAAATCCAGGTTTGAACTTTTGTTTTCATCTAATAGTAATCAATTATGCACTGAAAGTAACTTTGAAAGAAAGAAGTAGGGTCATAGTCATAGAGATCGACAGCACAGAAAAAGGCCTTTCAGCCCATTACATCCAATGCTAGTCAAAAACGGCCACTGAAATATTTGAATCCCATTTTCTACCACTTGGCTCAAAGTTTTTTATGCCTTAGCATCACAAGTGTATATCTAATTACTCTTTAAATGTTATGGGGGTGTGGGGTTTCTGCCTCTACCACCCTTACATGAAAGTGAGTTCCAGATTCCTGCCACCCTCTTGATGAAAATCCTTTTCCTCACATCTCCCCTAAACCTTCTGCCCCTTAACTTAAATCTATGGCTGCTGATCATTGATCCCTCCATTGAGAGGACCGGTTTCTTCCTATCAAAGCAACATACAGGGGAGGCGGTGGCCTCCTGGTGTTGTTGCTAGACTGTTAACTCAGATCCACAGATAATGTTCTGGGGACCTAAGTTTGAATCCCACTACGGCAGATGGTGGAATTTGAAGTCAATAAAAATCTGGAATTAAGAGTCTAATGGTGACCCATGAATCCATTGTTGATTGTTGGAAAAACCCACCTGGATAACTTTTATATCCTTCAGGGAAGGAACCTGCTGTCCTTATTTGGTCTGGTCTACACGTGACTCCAGACCCACAGCAATCTGGTTGACTTTTAACTATCCTCTGGATATTTAGGGATGGGCAATAAATGCTACCTAGCCAGCGATGCCCTCATCCCATGAAGGAAAAACAAAAGCCCCTCAATTTTATATGTCTTAATCATGTCACCTCTCAATCTCCTCTGTTCTGAGAAAAACAAACCTGGTCTGTCCAATCTCTCTTCACATCTGCAACATTCTCGAAAATCTCCTCTCTGATGCTTTTTTTCTTTCTTATGTGGATTCCAGAACTATACACAATACTCTAGCTGTGGCCTGACCAACATTTTACAGAGTTTCTAGCAAAGCCTCCCTGCTGTTAAACTCTGCCTTGACTAACAAAGGCAAGTATATCATATACAAGAGATAACAGTGTGGAGCTGGAGGAACACAGCAGACCAGGCACCGTCAGAGGAGCAGGAAAACTGACATTTCGGTATGCCAGCTTATCTATTTTATTCGCCTATCCTCAACACGTTAAAGGACTGATGTACATATACTCCAAGATCCCTCTGATCTTCAATGCTTCCCAGTGTCCTACGATTTATTATGCACTCCCCTGCCACCAAGTACTTCACCTCACACTTATCTGGATTGAAGCGTAGATTAAAGGAACATAATAGCTTCTTGTATTCAAGTACATTAAATTTGCAGGTACTGTGTAAATGTGATTTTGATCAAGTTTTTTGAGTGGTTTAAGAGATACTTGATAAACTCTTAAGCTAATCTCTTGTATTAAGATATACAGTCCTATAAGGTATACTTTATCCATCATATTCAAGTTGCCCAAAATTGAGGGTTTTTAAAAAATGCGCTGACGAAGGGTTTCAGCCCAAAACATTGACTTACCTGCACCTTGGATGCTGTCTGACCCACTGTGCTTTTCCAGCTTCACATTTATAGACTCTGGCTTCCAGGATCTCCAGTCCTTATTGTCCCCTTTTTTTCCCTACATTGTTCCTGACTGCTGTGTTTGCCCATGTCTAAAAGTTTAACAATTTTTTGATGGAGGTGATTGGTAATTTGGAAAGTCTGTGTAAGTGATCTTCACTCAACAAGTGGTACAAGAGGGAAAAATTCAGATTCTGAGAAATTGGACTGCTTCTGGGTAAATAAAAATGTACAAACTGGATGTGGTGCAGTTGTAGTTGACCATGAAGAGAGACTTGTTAATTTGTTCGTGAGAGGTGGGTGTTGATAGCTAAACCAGCATTTATTGCCTGCTCCTATTTGTCCTTAGGAAAGTAGCAGTAACTCCTGTGATGCTGTTGGGAAGGGAATTCCAGGATTTTGACCTAATGATCATGAAGAAATGCTTTCAACTTAGGAAGCACATCTCTTGGAGGGACCTTGAGGATGTGGGTGCTCCCATGCCTCTGCCTACATATGTATAGGTTTGCAAGGTGATGTCAAAGGATATTTACTTCTGTGCAACCTTTTGATAGTACAGTCTAGGTATGTTGGTTGTGAACACTGATGCAGTGAATAGAGTACCAATCAATCAGGCAGCTTTGTCCTGGATGGTGTCACGATTCTTGCGTTGTTGGAGCTACGCATCTATGCAAGTGGGGACTATGCTGTCACATTCTTCTAAGTAGTTAACAGGCATTGGGGAAATGAGTCATTCACACTGAATTTTTAATCTTTGCCCTGCTATTGTAACCACAGTATTTAAATGGTTGATCCATTGATCAGAAACTAAATTGGAACCCCCAGGTTGTTGTTACTCTAGTTGGGGATTCGGTGATGGTAATACTATTAAATATCGTGGGGCAATGATTGGATTCTTTCTTGTTGGAGATGCTCATTACCTGGCACTAATATGGTTTGAATGGTACTTGCCATGTGTCAGGGTATGCCTGGATGTTGTCCAGGTCTTGTTGCTTATAGGCATAAGCTGCTTCAGTCTCTGAGGAGTAGTAAATGGTGCTGAACATAGGGTTATTCACTGATGATAGCACAACTTATGACATTTTTGTTGGAGGGAAGGTAATTCATGTAACAATTAAAGTTGATTTGGCTTTGATCACTACCCTGAAGAATTCCTGCACTGATATCTTCTTACTGAAATAACTCACCTCCAATAACTGTGACCATCTTCCTTTGTGACAGGTATGTGGAGGGATTTTCTCCAATTACCATTGACTTTGACTTTGGTTTTGCCCGGGCTCCTTGATACCATACTCTGCTAAATAGCATGTTTATGCTAAGGGCGGTGACTCCGATCTCTCTCTTGCCCAAGTTTGAACCAAGGCTGTAACAGGGTCAAGAGTTATCATCTGAGCAGTGAAAATAGATTATTCCATTTGAACCTGCCACTGTGTAGCACTGTTACCAACCTGTTCTGGTGATCAAGAGTAAAGTAATAAAGCATTTTTGGCCAGTTTGGAGTGATCTTGCTTTTTGTGGATAGCACGGACCTAGGCAGTTTTCCCCACATTGCTTGGGAAATACTTGTGTTTTAGCTGTACTGGCACAGCATAGCTAGTGGTTTGGCTAATTTGGGAGCAAAAGTTACCAGGATGTTGACATGGTGCATTTGCTTTTGCAGTATCAATTATTTAAGCTATTTCATGACATCACATGAATGGTGTTGGTTAAAGTCTGGTGCATGGGATGCTGGGCACTTTGGAGGAGGCTAAAATAGATCATCCACCCAGTACCTCTGGCTGAAGATTGGTGTAATTGCGTCAGTCTTCACACTGGGCCCCCTAGTGTTGAGGAGGGGAGATATTTGACAACCACGACTAGTTGTCTAATTATCCCCATCATTCATGACTAAATATGGCAAAACTGCAGATGTTCAATCAGAATTGTTAGTTATGGCATGACTTAGCTCTGTCGATTACATTTGATTTCTGCTATTTGGCATGCAGTGGTCTTCTGTCATAGTTTCATCAGGTACCTCAGTTTTGGGTATGCATGTTGCTATTCATGGCCTACCCTTTTGTGCTCTTCATTGAAGCAGGGTTGATCTCCTGGCTTGATGGTGATGGTAATGGTAGAACGAGAGATGCCAGGCCGTGAAATTGCAGATTGTTGATTGAAATTCTGCTGTTGCTGCAGATGGCCCTCAATGTTTCATGGAAGCTCAGTTTTGAGTTAGAAGTACGGTGGCTCAGTGGTTAGCAATGCTGCCTCACAGTACCAGGGACCCGGGTTCGATTCCAGCCTTGGGTGACTGTCTGTGTGGAGCTTGCACGTTCTCCCCATGTCTGCATGGGTTTCCTCCGTGTGATCCGGTTTCCCCTCACAGTCCAAAGATGTGCAGGCTGGGTGGATTGGCCATGCTAAATTGCCCATAGTGTTCAGAGATGTTGAGGTTAGGTGGGTCAGACATGGGAAATGAGAGGAATGGGTGTGGGTGGGATGCTTTTCAGAGGGGCGCTGTGGACCTGTTAGGCCGAAGGGCCTGTTTCCACACTGTAGGGATTCTATGATTGGTTTGAAGTTTGCCCCATTTAGCACAGTAGTAATGTCACACGACACAGGGTGTGAAAACGAGACTTTGACTACCTCGTGGTCATGGAGTCACTCTGCAATCGTGGACGGATGCATCCGCAATAGAAACCACAGGAGTATGTGTGTCAGACATCATAAAATCAGAAATTACTGGGAAATCTCAGCATTATCTGGCAGCAGAGATAATAGGTACTGCAGATGCTGGAGAATCCGAGATAACAAGGTGTGGAGCTGGATGAACACAGCAAGCCAAGCAGCATCATAGGAGCAGGAAAGGTTGACGTTTTGGGCCTAGACCCTTCATCAGAAGTGGGGGAGGGGAAGAGGGTTCTGAAACGAATAGGGAGAGAGGGGGAGGTGGATAGAAGATGGATAGAAGAGAGGATAGGTGGAGAGGAGGCAGACAAGTCAAAGAGGCGGAGATGGAGCCAGTAAAGGGGAGTGTAGGTGGGGAGGTAGGGAGGAGGTGGGTTAGTCCAGGGAGAACGGACAGGTCAGGGGGGCAGGATGAGGTTAGTAGATAGGAGATGGGGGTGGGGCTTGAGGTGGGAGGTGGGGACAGGTGAGAGGAAGGACAGTCTAGGGAGGCGGGGACGAGCTGGGCTGGTTTTGGGATGCGGTTGGGTGAGGGGAGATTTTGAAGCTTGTGAAATCCACATTGATACCATTGGGCTGCAGGGTTCCCAGGCTGAATATGATTTGCTGTTCCTGCAGCCTTCAGGTGGCATCATTGTGGCATTGCAGGAGGTCCAGGATGGACATGTCTGAGGAATGGGAGGGGGAGTTGAAATGGTTCGTGACTGGGAGGTGCAGTTGTTTGTTGCGAACTGAGCGCAGGTGTTCTGCAAAGCGGTCCCCAAGCCTCGGCTTGGTTTCCTCGATATAGAGGAAGCCACAACGGGTACAGCGGATGCAGTATATCACATTGGCAGATGTGCAGGTGAACATCTGCCTGATGTGGAAAGTCTTCTCGGGGCCTGGGATTGGGGTGAGGGAGCAGGTGTGAGGGCAGGTGTAGCAGTTGCAGGGAAAAGTGCCGGGTGTGGTGGGGCTGGAGTGGACAACGGAGTCGCAGAGGGAGTGGTCCCTCTGGAAAACAGACAAGGGTGGGGAGGGAAAAATGTCTTTGGTGGTGGGGTCGGATTGCGGATGGCGGAAGTGTCAGGGGATGATGCGTTGGATCCGGAGGTTGGTGGGGTGGTACGTGAGGACGAGGGGGATTCTTTTTTGGTTATTATTGCGGAGACAGGGTGTGAGGGACGAGTTGCGGGAAATGCGGGAGACACGGTCAAGGGCGTTCTCGACCACTGTGGGTGGGGGGGGGCGAAGTTGCGGTCCTTGAAGAGTGAGGACATCTGAGATATACGGGAGTGGAATGCCTCATCCTGGGAGCAGATGCGGCGGAGGTGAAGGAATAGGGAATAGGGGATGGCATTTTTGCAGGAAGGTGGGTGGGAAGAGGTGTATTCCAGGTAGCTGTGGGAGTCAGTGGGCTTGAAGTGGACATTGGTTTCTCGGTGGTTACCCGAGATGGAGACAGAGAGGTCCAGGAAGGAGAGAGAGGTGTTGGAGATGGTCCAGGTGAACTTAAGGTTGGGGTGGAAGGTGTTGGTGAAGTGGATGAACTGTTCGAGCTCCTCGTGCTCCCACGAGGAGGTGCCGATACAGTCATCACTGTAACGGAGGAAGAGGTGGGGTTTAGGGCTGGTGTAGGTACGGAAGAGGGATTGTTCCACGTAACCTACCAAGAGGCAGGCATAGCTTGGGCCCATGCGGGTACCCATGGCCACCCCCTTTGTCTGTAGGAAGTGGGAGGAATTGAAAGAGAAGTTGTTGAGGGTGAGGACGAGTTCGGCTAAGCGGATGAGGGTGTTGGTGGAGGGGTATTGGTCAGTTCTGTGAGACAGGAAGAAGCAGAGGGCCTTTCGGTCATCTGCATGGGGAATACAGGTGTCGAGGGACTGGACGTCCATAGTAAAAATGAGGTGTTGGGGACCGGGGAATTGGAAGTTCTGGAGGAGGTGGAGAGCATGGGTGATGTCACAGATGTAGGTGGGGAGTTCCTGGACCAAGGGGGTGAAAATGGAGTCTAGGTAGGTGGAGATGAGTTCGGTGGGGCAGGAGCAGGCGGAGACAATGGGTCAACCAGGGTATTCAGATTTGTAGATTTTGGGAAGGAGATAGAAGCGGGCAGTGTGGGGTTGGGGAACGATGAGGTTGGAGGCGGTGGCTGGAAGGTCACCTGAGGTGATGAGGTTGTGGATGGTTTGGGAGATGATGGTTTGGTGCTCAGGGGTGGGGTCATGATCCGGGGGCGGTAGGAGGTGGTGTTGGAGAGTTGGCGCCTGGCTTCAGCAATGTAGAGGTCAGTGCGCCATACTACAACTGCGTCTCCCTTGTCCGCGGGTTTTGTGGTGAGGTTGGGATTGGAGCAGAGGGCTGCACGTTCTGCGGGGGAGAGGTTGGAGTGTTTGAGAGGGGTAGAGAGGTTGCGGCGATTTGATGTCTCGACGGCAGTTGGAGATGAAGAGGTCGAGGGAGGGTAGGAGGCCTTGGGGTGGTGTCCAGGAGGAGGGCTTGTGTTGGAGGCAGGAGAAGGGGTCAGTAGAGGGAGGGTTAGATTCGCACAGTTACCTGGAATACACCACCTCCCATCCCCTATTCCCAATTCCTTCGCCTCCGCCGCATCTGCTCCCAGGATGAGGCATTCCACTCCCGTAC
This sequence comes from Ginglymostoma cirratum, assembly GCA_024137785.1. Lineage (NCBI taxonomy): Eukaryota > Metazoa > Chordata > Chondrichthyes > Orectolobiformes > Ginglymostomatidae > Ginglymostoma > Ginglymostoma cirratum. The sequence goes on along the minus strand of JAHRHZ010000030.1, from coordinate 1,461,829 downwards.
ATCTCAGATGTTCTCATTCTTCAAGGACCGCAACTTCACCACCCCCCCCGCCACAGTGGTCGAGAATGCCCTCAACCGTGTCTCCCGCATTTCCTGCAACTCATCCCTCACACCCCGTCCCTGCAATAACAACCAAAAAAAACCCCCCTCGTCCTCACGTACCACCCCACCAACCTTCGGATCCAATGCATCATCCTCCGACATTTCCGCCATCTGCAATCCGACCCCACCACCAAAGACATTTTTCCCTCCCCACCCTTATCTGCTTTCCGGAGGGACCACTCACTCCGCGACTCCGTTGTCCGCTCCAGCCCCACCACACCCGGCACTTTTCCCTGCAACTTCCCTGCAAGTGCTACACCTGCTCCCTCACCCCAATCCCAGGCCCCGAGAAGACTTTCCACATCAGGCAGATGTTCACCTGCACATCTGCCAATGTGATATACTGCATCCGCTGTAGCTGTTGTGGCTTCCTCTCTATCGGGGAAACCAAGCCGAGGCTTGGGGACCGCTTTGCAGAACACCTGCGCTCAGTTCGCAACAAACAACTGCACCTCCCAGTCACGAAGCATTTCAACTCCCCCTCCCATTCCTCAGACGACATGTCCATCCTGGGCCTCCTGCAATGCCACAATGATGCCACCCGAAAGCTGCAGGAACAGCAAATCATATTCAGCCTGGGAACCCTGCAGCCCAATGGTATCAATATGGATTTCACAAGCTTCAAAATCTCTCCTCACCCAACCGCATCCCAAAACCAGCCCAGCTCATCTCCACCTCCCTAACCTGTTTTTCCTCTCATCTGTCCCCTCCTCCCACCTCAAGCCCCACCCCCATCTCCTGTCTGCTAACCTCATCCCGCCCCCTTGACTTGTCTGTCCTCCCTGGACTGACCTATCTCCTCCCTACCCCCTCCCACCTACACTCACCTTTAGTGTCTCCATCCCCACCTCTTTGACTTGTCTGCCTCCTCTCCACCTATCCTCTCCTCTATCCGCCTCCCCCTCTCTCCCTATTTATTTCTGAACCCTCTTCCCCTCCGCCATTTCTGATGAAGGGTCTAGGCCCAAAACGTCAAGCTTTCCTGCTCCTATGATGCTGCTTGACCTGCTGTGTTCATCCAGCTCCACACCTTATTATCTGGCAGCATCTGTGGAGAGAAAACAGTTAACATTTCAGGTCCGGTAACCCTCCTTTAGAACTATTTTGTAGCCAGGCAAAGGTTGGTATATTTGCTAGAGAACAGGCGGGGGAAAGAGTAAACAATAGGTGGAGATGGAGTCCAGAGAAAGAGGAAAAACAATTAGGCAGACAAAGGAATTGGTAAAAGTCAGCCTTGGCGAATGAATAGCTGCTAATGCAGACCATTAGTGAAGTTCAGTGCAAGCTGGAAGAACAACACCTTGTTTTCCATTTGGGAACCTTGCAATTACCTGGACTCAATATGGAGTTCAATAATTTTAGGGCCTGAGCGTCTTCTCCCACGTCTTTACCCAACGCCCCACACACCAGACCATGTTATCACTTAGGCTGCCACTACAAATTATCAGCCACTGACAGTCCCCAGAAGCAGCTATTTATTCTCCAAGGCTAAATTGTACCCGTTCCTTTGCCTGTCCAACTGTTTTTCTTGTTGCTCTCTGGTCTCAATCTCCACTATAATTTACTCCTCCCTTTTGCCCTTGCATATATACCAACTTTTTCCTTGCTATGAGTATTCTGAAGAACAGCTACTAGACCCGTAACATTGACTCTGCTTTCTCTTCACAGATGCTGCCAGATTTGCAGAGTTTTTCCAGTAATTTCTCATTTTAAGTTTGTTTCCCCCCCTTGTTCGTCTCCCATTTCCTTCTGCAGAACCGGTGCTACCGAGCAACTTTTGGTGATGAGCAGGGAAGTCCCTTACTCAGTGTCCCCTTGCCATCTTTTAACTGCCTTTTTAAATGTTGTTTAATATAGAGGAACATTGATTCATTAACCAAAGGTAGCAGAGGACGGGAAGCAGTATGCTGTATTTCACGGAAGGTTTCCTTGTCCATATTTGATTTCATGACCTTTCGTGAGAGTCATGTGTTATTGTTAAGGAGTCCTGGGTTTGGGTCTAGGGTTATTTAGCTCTCCTGACTAATATTGTTCTGCTGCCATCACTGGTGGTTGTTGCTGGTTGGAGGGTCAGGATGTACCCAGTGAAACTGGTGATGGTATCTGGGACATTATCTGTAAGATATGATTCTTTGTTTCTTAATTTGTAAACGTGACTAGATATTACTGAGGAGGACTTTGAAGGGTCATAGAGTAACACAGCAGGGAAACAGGCCCTTTGACCCAAACTGGTCCATGCTGATCATGGTGCCCACTCAGCTAGTTCCAATTACCCACATTTGGTCCACATCCCTCTCAACACTTCCCATTCATGTACTTTCCAAATATTTTTGAATGTTGCTGTTGGACCTGCCTCAACTACTTTTTTTGGGAGCCCATTCCATATACTCACCACTCTCTGCGTGAAGAAGTTGCCCCTCAGGTCCTCCTTAACTCTTTCCCCTCTCTCACCTTAAACCTGTGCCTTCTAGTTTTCAATTCCCCATCCCTGGGAAAAAGACTCTTTGTGTTCATCCTATCTATGCCCCTCATGATCTTATATACCTGAATAAGGTCACCCCTCACCCTCCTAGGTTCCAAGGAATAAAGTCCTATCCTGTCCAACTTCTCCCTGTAACACAAGCCTACTAGTCCTGGTAACGTCCTCATAAATCTTTGCATGCTTTCCAGTTTAACTGTCTTGCCTATAACAGTGTGACCAAAACTGTACACAACACGCAAAGTGCGACCTCACCAATAACTTATACAACTGTAACGTAACATCCCAACTCCAACACACAATGCCTCAACTGCTGAAGGCCAGCATGCTAAACGTCTTCTTCACCACCCAGTCCACCTGTGATGCTGCTTTCAATGAACCATGTACTCGTACTCCTTGGTCCCTCTGTTCCACAATACTCCTCAGGACCTTGCCATTTACTGTATAAGCCCTACATTGGTTTAACTTTCCAAAGTGCAATACCTCATGCTTAAATGTATTGAATTGCATTTGCTAATCCTCAGCCCACTTACTCATCTGATCCAGATCCCTCTGTAATGTTTGATAACCACCTTCACTATCAATGATACCTTCTAATTTTGTATCATCCGCAAACTTACTAATCATGCCTTGTACATTCAAATCCAGATAATTTCTGTAAATAACAAATAAGAAAGGTCCCAGCACCAAACCCTGTGGCACACCACTAGTTACAGGCCTTCAGTCCGAGAAACAACCTTCAACCATCACCCTCCGCTTCCTACCATCAAGCCAATTTTGAATCTAACTGCCTAGCTCTTCCTGGATCTCATGCGCCCTAACCTTCATGACTAGCCTGCCATGTGGGATCTTGTCAAAAGGCCTTACTAAAGTCTATATAGACAGCACCCACTGCCCTACCTTCATCCATCCACTTGGTTACTTTTACAAAAAACTCTAAAAGGTTTGTCATACATGAATTCCCACGCACAAATCCATGCTGACAAACCCTAATCAGTCTTTGATTTTCCAAATGTTGGTTGATCCTATCCCTCAGTATCGCCACTTGCCTACCACTAATGTCAGGCTGTAGTTCCCTGGCTTGTATTTGCTACCTTTCTTAAACAATGGAGCAACATTAGCCACCCACCAGTGGCTGAAGATGAAGCAAAAATCTCTGCAAGTGCCTATGCAATTTCTTCCCGAGCCTCCCATAACTTCTGAGGATGGATGTGATCAGGACCAGGGGATTTACCCACCTTAATGTGATCCAGGGCTGCAAATACCTCCTTTTTGGTAATAAGTATGAGGTCTAAAGCATTCTCACTTCTTTCCCTTATTTCCTTAGCATCCATGATTCTCCCTCGGCCATGCTGATCTTTTAAGGGGTCCTATTCTCTCCCTAGCCACCCTTTTACTCTTAATATCCGTTTTGCCCTCAATGGTCGTCAGTGCTGGGTTTTGTTGTTGTAATTTACTAGGCTGATACTGGATGGTCCTTCCAGTTTCATTACTGTCTTTAGATTTTGTGGTGGTTTTAATGTAACTAAGTGCTAGATCATTTGAGAGAACATTTAAAAGTCATCCACATAGCTGTAGGCCTGTCCAGGTAAGAATGACCTATTTCTTTTCTAAATGATATTAGTGAGTCAAATGGATTTCACACCAATCAACAATGATTACATGTCGTCATTAGATTAAAACATTTTTCATTGTCGATTTTTACTGAATTGAAAGTTCACCATCTGTCTGAAATATAAACCCCTATTGTACTGCATTAGCCTTGGACTCTGAATTGTTAGCTCAGTGACATTATTATTGTGCCATAGTCTCCCCAGTGGTTGACTGGTATTTTTGTGGAGTGCTTAAACTAGAGAGGAAAGTGGACCAGAGAATGGCAGAAATGAAACAGCAGTAAAATTAGAAGAATCTTAATAGTTCCAGATCTCAGATAAAGGAAGAAGATAAATGTATTGAGGGGGACATCTAAAATATTAGGAATTTTGATGTCCATGTTGTAACTAATAAAGTTACTGAGATGCAGGTATTAATTACAACATAGAATTATAATGTAGTTGCCATAACACCAATGCAGTTCACAGTATGGCAAGGCATTGTTTACACAGTGTTAATGAATAAAAGACCAGGAAAGTGAAGAAAGGATCTGTTAGTATTAATTAAGGATAATGTTGCAAATGAAGTCTAAAAAGCTAAAGTATATGTTTCATGAGCTATTTGATTTCAATTATGGAATGAGGGGAGCTAGTGCAACATTTGGAATTTTTTAACCAAGTTCTTAGTGAGAAGTGTGAAATGAGGATTCATTAATTCATTAACATAGTCACATCATGTGACTACTATCACTTGCTAGGCCAGTATTTCTTGCCCATCCTTAACTGGACTTGAGAAAGCGGTGCTGAACTGCTGCAATCCAAGTCCGCTGACTGATTGCCTGAACGAATGCTGTACAGAAATGTGGACTGAATTACCTGTTATTCTATAGCTGTTGCATCAATGCAAGATGACTGACGGATGAACTAATGATGATAGAAGTTTTTTTAATAAAGTATTGCGGAGGTAGACGTAATCAGGAATCCCTAAAGGGAATAGGACGAGCTCTTGAAAAGGAAAAGGATTATAGGACTTGTAGGAAAGGGGAACAGAAAAGAGCAGGGAATTTGAATTTGTTTACGAGCAGAAAATTGACATGGAGGTGCTGCATCCATTTGGTCACAGTGATTTTTTCAATCCTGGAACAACTCATTTTCTATCAATTTCTCCCCCCACCCCCCAAAAAAAAGAGAGTTTGACCAATGTCATGGCCATCCTCAACAATCTTTCCTGATATCCAGTCAGGCCTGGTGCTATCACCACCTGTCACTTTCTCTATTTTCCTGCTTTTAAATTTTCATTTATAGTGTCATTTTCTTTCTTGGAACCATTTTGATAATGCTAGATAATAGTGGGCATGATAGATGACAATACAAAATGTTAGTTAGGCCATAGTGAGATTATTGTGTGGAGTTGTGAATCCACATTATAAGATGATGATGTGATTGCAATGGAAATGGTGCAGAGGATGTTGCCAGAGCTGGAGAGTGTTAGTTATGAAAAGAGACTGAATGAATTGGGTTGTTTCCTTGGAGCAGAGAAGGCTGAAGAGGGACATGATTGAGACATGTAAAATTTTGAGGGTCCTAGATAGGGTAGATAGGAAGGAACATTTCCCTTTTGGTGAACAGATAAATGAATGTGGACGTAGATTTAAAGCAAAGACAGGAGGCTTAGTGGAGATGTGATGAATTTTCTTTTTCATTGAGGGTGCTGAGAATCTTTAACTCAGTGCCAGAAAGGGTGGTACAGACAGAAGCATTCATTACAGTAAAGTTTTTATTTTAGATGTACACATACAATGCCAAGGCAGACAAGGCTATGGGCCAAGTACTGGAGAATAGGGGTAGAATAGTTAGGTAGTTATTTTCTTTCTGTGCCATAGACTTCTATGATTCTACCTTAAGAATATGGAGGCTGTGCAAGTGGATGATGATCAGGAATAAATCAGTCATGAGCACACTGGCAGAATTGAATGCTTAATGTTATTGAGCAACTGGCACTAAGTGTTACATGGAATTTATGAAGTGATTCCGTTAACGGGCACTGTTCAAACAATATTTGTCAATATTTATTCTATTTTTAAAAATAAGATTAAGTTTTTAGTGGTTGTTGTAAATGTTCCATTGACAAATAGATTCAAGGGCAAAGTAAATTTTTCGGCCTTCTGAAATACAGGAATAAGGAGAGCAGGCAAGAGGGTTGGGGTTAATGACCAAAATCAGCCATAATCCTATTAAATGGCACAGCAGGTTCCGTGGGTCATGAGGTCAATTCGTGCTTATATTTCTTATGTTCTTAATGTGCTGAAGGGAATTGAACTGCCTACTTGTGCTCATTTCCAAACAATTTGATTATTCTGGTTGTTGCAGCGCGATATCAGTAATCAATAACATTTGACCAAGATTTCTTTGTTAGCTGCAGTTTTATGTGCATATTGCTTGGTACAACTTTCATTTTACATATTTTCAAAAAGGTTGCAGAAATTGAATATGTTTGAAGAAACACTTGTACGGGAACTGAAGAACCTTAAGGAAGATGTGCAAGCAGTAAAGAACTTGGAGGAAGAAACTCTCGTATGTGATTGTTGGATACTTTTTTTTTCTTAGAATAACCAGTCATCGATAGGTAAAAACTTGGATTTTTATTAAGAAGCTGTATTGGTTATATTCTGATTGCTGAGAATAAACATGTGACTGTATCGATTCTAAATTTGGCTTCCATTTTTAAAGATTAAGATGCAGGTAGCTTTTATCTATTACATTTCGTTTTGAAGCCTTAGCAACTCAATAAGCCAATTACAACATTACATCAGTAAACCATAACCCTATCAGCAGAAACAAATTTAACTGTTACACGATATTAACTCAATCAGAGAAGCTGTTCAACACTCTGTTTGTCACATGCACTCACAGATGTCCCTTACATCCGATTAGCAGCAGAAACAAATTTAACTGTTATATGACGTTGGTTCAGTCACAGTTTTCTTATATTTCATCTCTTCCTCTTTCCCACCAGCCCCCAACCTTTTTTTTTTTTTTTGAACCTTCCTGAATGGAATCACAGAACCAAAGCAAACTAACAGTAATATGCAGGGTGCTTAGGATGTTTTGGGAGAGATATGTAGTCCACTTGCAGACACTGGAAGGGTCCAGCAGGTGCCGAAGGTTTTAGTCATGGCATTACCGTGGTTGGTTCTGGATTGTTCTGTTAGTATGTTACACAATGGTCTAGCACAAGTTGTGCATATTTCTTGAACCCTCTTCCTCACCAACTCTTTGGAACCTAGCCATCATTTGTAAAGAGGCCAGATGTCCCCATGAATGGATGTGTTGCGCCAAGAAAGGCATTAACGTTTGCAGTGCAATTGGTTTATTTCTTTGCCTCCAGACACCATCGTCACATAACTTAATTCCTCCTATAATCCATGTCGACTTCTCTTCTCAAAAGCATTGTTCTTACATGGCCTTTTAAATCCTGTAACTTGTTCGTGAGAGTTTGTATTTTGGGTTTTGATGACCTACCAGGGCGATTCCCTGCAAAGCTGCGTTTCTAGCCGTCTGGTCGGCTAAGGCATTGTCTTGTGCTTCTGTGGTGTTCTGTTAGGTATGAGCTTTACGTTTCAAAACTGAAACTTCCTGTGGCAATTGTATGGCGTTGTGGAGATCTCGTACTTCATTCTCATTTCAGGTAGATATTCTGGTTGCTGTAAGGAATCCCCTTTTCTGCAATAACAGTCGAAATCATGGGCTACTCCCAAACACATTGCGCGAGTCTATACAAATATTTGCAATTTTTCCCTCTGCTATTTTACAGGCTCCTGCAAGTGGTCATAGTTCTGCCTGATGTGCTGAGGTGCCCGCCGACAAGGTGCCTTACACTTCGTGTAAGTGGGTAACAGCCCAGTCTGCTTCTCGTATGCCATTCTCAACAAATGAGGACCTGCCTTTGAAAAGGATTAGGCCCAGATTCTGCAAATGCTTTTCTGCTGTCCGAGCTGTCTCATCCGAGCGCTGCACGGTTTTCACACAATCATGTTTTTCAACCTCAACACTCTATTTTCCCCTCCTCCCCCCCCCCCCTTTTGGCCCTCTGAAATTGGGAGCAGAGTAGTGGGATTGACCCGACTAGCATGAACGAGGTGGAGGTTGGGGGCTTTCAAGAGGGTAGTCCAGCATGTCCACCAGGCTGCTGTCACCTGGAAGTCTCTATTCATGGAGAACATGGCATGAACCGTGTGAGGACTCTTAATCAACTTCTGATCGAGTACGAAGGATGCGGTGGCCATCACATCCCTACACATAGCTTCCATAGCTCTCAGGCAACTGTCCCATCCTACAGGCATTTTTCCAGTCAAGCAGAATAGTGGCCAATGGGTCGCTGCCGGTCACCATACTCTTGTGTGCATATAGCTTTCATGTGACCATCCTTCTCGCGTACGTAGACAGTAAACGATCTCCCATTATCGGGGATGCCCAAAGCTGGGGCTGAGCACAGAGCAGTTTTTAATTTTTGAAAGGCAGAATGCTGCTCTGGGGTGAGCATAACAGCTTCCTTGAATTCCCTCTTTCCTTTCAAAAGATCATTCAGTGACTGAGCTAACTGTGTATAACTATCGATCCAGTTTCAGTTGAAATTGCAAAAGCCCAGAAAAGATCTCGATTCCTGAATAGTAATGGGGTTTTTTTGGCTGTTCAAACAGCAGCTCTCCTCTCCTGGATCATTTCACATTTTCCTGCTGAAATTTTTGTCCCAGATGTGTTTCTACTTCTTGGGCAATCTGCGCCACCTTAAGGTTGGTCTTACGGCTGTAGGAGTGTAATTGGTCAAGGAGCACATGTGAATCCTCTGTCTGGGATGATATTCTAATAGCATCCACGTATTGAATTACCATGGATGCCATTGAAGGCAATGCCCGCGAATGACTTTACAAAGCCATTTGGAGTACAGTAGAGCTACTGTGAAAGCAGCAGGCATGTCCAGGTATACTGTTGTTGGAAGATCAAAGCAAACCACGGTTATACCTCAGGAGCCAAGGGAGCAGACCAAAATCCACTGGCCATGTCTACACCAAAAAGTATTTGTAATCCAGCGAAAGAAAGTTAAAAATGGTAGAGGAATTGGCGACAAAGGGTGCTCTTTGATCAACACAATGGTTCACTCTCCTGTAGTCTACTGTCAGATGCCAGGTTCCATCCAGCTTCTTAACTGGCCATACCGGACTATTAGATGAACTGTGGACTTTTACTAGTACACCTTGTTACTCAAATCGTTTGATTATGGGTAAAATGCCAGCAATGGAGGTGGAACTAATGGGGTATGGTTTAATACAGGGCAGGGCAACTCCAGTAAAAGTGACTGTGGTCATCTGTAACAGATTGCAGTCATTTTTATCCTTCGCACAAATATGATGATTCTGCCATTCCTCCTGTTTGAGGTGTTCTATTGACCATGTAACTCGACCATTCTCAAAACGTAGTGATGACCTTATCTGGGTTAAGACATCCATTTGCAACAGTTCTTGTTGTATGGGCCCAACCCACACAGATGCCAAGATCTTGTGCAGCCCCAATCATATTAACAATGCTTATGTTTTGCTGAGAATTAGTCCTTTTCCCCCAACTCCAACTGCATTCCTCCACTCACTGTCAAAGGGCAAATTACATCCATCAATTAAAGGCAAACATGTCAATTCAGCTCCAGTGTCCAAAAGGCAATCAATTTCCGGATTGCCCACCCCCATCGAAACATAACATAACAGTCATCTGGTCATTTTTCTAAAGCTGCTTAAAAAAATGGGCTAAGAGGTGGGCTGTTCTAGTTTTTTTTGAGGTTTACGAGATCTTCCTGTTGCTCAGGAGACAGTCCCTTAATGCGTTCCAGTAGCACCTGTGAGTTTTAGGTTCCAGTTTCGAAGTGGATTTACCTGCGGTTATTTTCTATTTGAACCAGCACATTTTGCCCAAGGTTCTTCTCAGCCACAATTATGGCATATACCTGGCCATCTATCTGCTGAAATCCCTGTTGTAGTTATTACAGTCTGCATGGTTCTCAATTTGGATTCCAAATTGATTCTCAATTTGATTTGCAGCCTCAACTGTTTCTCCATATATCTTTCCACTGTTCTCCCAATCTGGGCTCATAACTTTTTAACATCTTGGCTAAATCTGGCTTTAGCCCTGCACCGAATATGGATTTAAGGGATGAGAGGTTACTATGATCTGACTTGTCCGGAGTGTCAATATTGCCGGCCAATCAGGAGTGTTCAATCCAGACTGCCACGAAACACTCTGTAACCTCTCAATTCTTCATCGCCTCATTGCTGGCAAGCTGAAATCTTACTCCAGTCAACTTTAAGGAGGGTGCCATAATCTTTCAACCAATTTCTAATACCTTTTCATCCATCATCAAGGTCTTGCCCATTTTCGCCCAATTTCCCCTCACCTTCCTCAGAAGCTTCCTGCCAATGTCCATCATGGTAGGAAGTGACAATACTTTTGTAGCCCATCCCTCGGATGGAGACTGTATACATTAAGTTTTCAAATTCATTCCACGTTTTCATGCCTCCTTTTTTTTTTTTGGATGGGGCTGTTGTTTGACCACTGTTCGACCAACTTGGGGTTGGCAGGTTTGTGGTCTGTCTATCGTCTATATTCATATTTGACTACACTCTTTTCATCTTTTGTTTTTGCTTTCTGGCTCCTAGTCTGTACTGGCTGTAAATTAAAAGCCTGTTATTTTTGCCCTCATTATACGAATCGTCAGAATCACTGCCATCAGATTGTGTCCTTCAATTTCATTTAGGCCTCGGACCTTAGGCTCACATTCTGAATAATGAGAAGCAGGAGGGCACTCTGATAAGGTGGTGATGACGGCGCATTAGGTGGGCTACTGCTAGAGTTTGCCTCCTTTTACCTTTTGGAGTTCCAATTTAGAAGTTGTTAGTTCAGCGCAGACCACTTTTAATTGGTCTTTTAGATTATTAGTTTCGCAGTCATCATTCGATTTTGATAATTTCTTGTCGCTTTCTGACTTGTTGTTTTACACATAAAAACCAGTGCATCAGTTCTTTGTCTTTTAGTTGGCTAGTTTTACCCCAAACACGTTTAATGTTATCCAGGGACCATTGCCCTGTGGAGGTTCCATACTTTTGACGGATTTCAGTCAGGGTTGTAGAAAGGCCAAATTGTTGTTCAATGTATTCTTTTAAATTTTGGAGAAGTTTGTCCTCAGATATATTGGGCGTGTCCTGTCTGCCTTTAATAGTCGTATGCAACTCGGATTTAGACATCTTGAATGATGTTTTTACACTTCTGATATTTAGAGCCATTGGGCCTACTTACAGGGCCGTGGGTCCTTTGACCATCTACACGTCTACCTTTTGCTATGGGCTCGTGTTTCCTATCGATGATAACATTCTTGTAATAGAATTGCGTTGGACTGTCCCCGAAAATCCTCTACATGACTGGACTCTTAATAAAAGAGAACCCCTTACCTTGGGGCGCCAGTGGGTGTACGGGATGTTCTCGGGGACACTGCAGTCTTTGCAAATCCTGCTGACTACACCAAGTTGTTGGATACTCTCCTTCTTAAAATAACCCAGTCATCCATAGATAGGAATTAAAGGATTTTTTATTAAGAAGCAGTGACAGTTGCATTCTGGTTGCTGAGAATAAGCGTGTAACTGCATCGGTTCTAAGTTTGGCTTACGTTTTTAAACATTAAGATGCCAATAGCTTAATCTAATTACATTTCATTTTCAAGCCTTAGCAATACAATAAGCCAGTTACAACATGGCATTCCATCAGTAATCCGTAGTCCTATTAGCAGCCCAAACAAATTTAACTGTTCTATGATACTAACTCAATCAGAGATACTGTTCAACGCTGTTTGTCAAGTGGACTCATAGATATCCCTCACATCCTAATAACAACAGAAACAAATTTAAATGTTATGCGACATTGGGTCAATCCAACTGTTTTCTTATATGCCCCCATGTGGAGGAAGAAACTCTCGTAAGTGATCATTTCAGTAGATGGATGTTATTTCTTTCCATCCACATCAACATTTTTTTTATTTTCCTGAACAGAACTTTTGGAAGGAGCAGTCTCTTAAGTTCTTGCAGTTTTATGAAAATCAAGAACAAAGGTGAGGTCATGTCAGCCTCCTTTCATGGTGGTTTCCCTTTACTGTGTTTTTCTGTTCTGCTTCCATCTGTCCCTCTGTCATTGATATTCATATAGTTAAATGCAAGAATTGTGGTATCTGCTTCTCGTACAATATCTTCCAAGTGAATACAACTTATAGCAATGACTTGATCAAGTGCTTTCTTGCAAGAAAGAAAATTGTCTCTCTTGTCATCCTCTTCTATGCATGAAACATAATTTGTCAAATACTTTCATGGATGTAAATTAATTTTTTTACAACGGCATAATTTATTTGGAGTCATGTTCATAATGTAATGAAGGATCATCTTTATTATTTAAGACCTGAGTTCTAAAGTGGTGACATGATATAAAGCTTTAAGTGTGACTTTGTATTTCTATATTGTGTACATTGAGAGGATAGAGTTTTTAGTTCCATTTTAGATTTGTTCTGGAAGTGGTAGCAAGATGGCTGGAGATTTGTTTTGTTTACATGCATTTGAAACTCTTGAGGTAAATAGTTCAGTGCATTGGGGGATTAAAAAAAAGAGGATTTTTAAGAAAAGCTATTGCTGCCTAGCAACAGGAGTCCAATACACACAATCAGGACCATCCTGAGGATATCAGGTGGTGTACATTTTCATTCAGAGAGAAAACATCTATAATAGTAGAAGTACTGTTTGCAAATTCCTGAACAGTCAGCGCAAAAGAAAATAAGCCCTTCAGGGACTTAGGAGTCAACAGAGTAGCTAAAAGAATATCTCTAGATACTAGGCTTTTGAACTGTAAGAGTGCATAGGCGTGATTTTAGGGTTACGTGTTAGGACTGGAGTTAGCTGACCTAGCATATTGTTTACGGGTCTCAAAAAGTGACCGAAAGAAAATAGTTTTGTACAAATGCAGAATTTTTCCAAAAGGAAATTGATTGCAGTTGTGCAAGTTGAGAAAGGATCTTGAAAGGGAGTATTTGTCTTTTTTTTAAAATCTGGTATAAGCTTATCCACTTCCATCAAATTTCCTCTTCATCTCCTTTCTTCCAAGGTGATCGCCCCTAGCTTGTCTCACCTAATCTGCAACTAAAATGTTGTACTCCTGGAACCATTCTAGTAAGTTTCCTCTGCATCCACTAAGGGATCCTTCCATCCTTGCTAAAATCTGATGAGCAGACCGGAATGCCATACTCCAGAGCTTTATATAGATTCTACACACAGTCCACGTTTTTGTATGCAGCACCACCATTTATAAAATCAACAGTCACAAGCTTTGAAGCTGGAAGGGCATTTGATTGAGTGTGTGCGCGGTGCAAAGCTCCCAGGTTATCACCAGTGGCATAAAAAATAGGTTGTGGGTCTCTTGTATTTGTATAATCCAGCAGAATTTACGTCTATTATGCATAAACACTACATTCCTCAGGCACTTAGTAACATTCATCTGTTACAGCAGAGAAGTATACTTCTGAAACAATGTCACGGTTCGAGTGATATAAGAAAGAGTACAAGATCTTCGTACCCTCCATTCACATGCTGTGATAGTGACATGAGGAGCATATGTCCTTAAGTTTTGCTGATATCTGACAGTGCAGCATAAAACACTAGCTACCAACCTGTCTTTACTAAAACTTGTTTTTTGATCACTGAAACATGTTTTAGTGAAGCTGATGCTGGCCCTCCTATTTCATGAACTGTAATTTTGTAAGCGATCAATATCCACTGCGTTCTCTTAATTAACACTGTTGCTCCATCAAAAAAAAAGTGAAACCTGACCTATATTTTACAGCTTTGCTGGCATTAACTCGATTAATATTAACTAATTTAACTAAAATCTCAAGTGGCAGTTAATTTTCTTGTTGATTGTTATTTCTGAAACCTTAACCAATTTATAGTTACTTGGAATTTCCTTAGACCCCTTGCATACCGATGTCATGTTTGCCACTTTCCAATCCTCTGCTATTTTGTATGATATATTCCCATATGAGGCTTCCCAATTTCTTACCATTTCAAATTGAATACCCCTTAAATACCCAGGTGAGGAGGGATAGATTAGTTTCCCCTCCTTTATTTACCTGCCCCCCTCAATTGGGTTAATTTTAAAAGGATCTCTTCTCCAATGGGTTCATTTCTTCCACACCAAATGAACTTTTTTTTTAAGGACTTAATTCAACTAGATTTCTGAGTTAGCAAATAGTTGAGTTCATTAGTTACTAAATATGAGAAAAAATAATGCAACACCCAGTTAGGAATAGTTAAGTATAAAAATGTTTTTAAATGTACACATCACTGAGTTGCTTGTGAGGAATACTCTCAAGGCCCTGTATCTTATTTGTTTTATTTTGGACTGTGGCACTTTTATTTTTAAAAAAGTGCTCTTAATGAAAAACAAACTGCTTTGAACAAAGGAGACTGTACAAAAGTGGCTATGGTTTAAAAATCATGTTTGCTGGAGCACATTGTGAGTTGTGTGTAAACAATGAACAAAAAAAAATTAGGAATCACAATAAACAATTCATCAACTCCTAGACAGAGGATTAGCTAACTAATATGCAACAGTGTTGAGAAAAGGGGGCATTTTTAGGATGGCAATCTGTAACTAGTGAATGTTGTAGAGATCAGTGCTGGGGTCACAATTACTTACAGTAAATAGTAATGACGTAAATGATGGTAGTGAATGTACAATCAGCAATGGAGAAGGATTGCAGAAAGCTGCAACACAGGGATTTGAGGGTCCTAGTGCAGGAGTCACAAAAAGCTAACATAGAGGAGCATACAGTGCCACCATCTTCTGATAAATGATAGAACCAACAAATCCAGTGATTCTGGATATCAAGGAATATACAGGATTGGAGGAACAGTAAAAAGAATAGTATTTCGATTTTGATAATCTTGGAAAGCTATTCCCTTTACTGAAATGTGCACAGGATTTCTTAAAGAAATTGAAGACTTTTTTTAGATACATTTTAAATTTATCAGGATAACAAAGTATTGAAAACAGAAAAAATAAATGTTACTTGCTACTTCTGAATTGGCTGCTTGCTTCCTGGACTTCATTCCTGGTCACTGCTGAGAAGACTGTATACTCTTCCAGACTCCCTGATCTTGTTCCTAGAGTTTTCAACTTGCCTCCATGACTGGAGGTGATGTGTCCTGGCTTCTTTCCTTTCTCTGATCTTGCTTTGACTATCATCAGCTTTTAGAATTTTCCAGGAACTGGAAGCAGTTGTGTGGCCTTCCGTAGAGTTTCAAAGGTTTGGGCTTTGTTCTGGTGAGTGGAAGGTCCTAGCATTCATGGGCCATCCATATAGAGCCATTGGGCATGTACTACTTGGAGGTCATTGATCATCCATAAACAACTGTCTGGCATGTGGAGCATCATGGGGCTTGTGTGGGTTTCATTTCCCTAGTACCTGGCCATGCACACTAAGTTCACATGTAACATTGTATTGTCCTCCTCAATCTTATGTTACTATTTCAAAAAAAAAAAGGTCAAGCTAGTTCATTGAACAGTCTGGCTTTTGGTCATCTTTGTTTTTCATTTGTTTCTGATGTGAGGCTAATTCATCCTGTTTGTTTCTTAATCCTTAAGTATCCTTAAGGTGATGTATTATTAATTGTGCCATTTGTTGTGAACTCAGAAACCCCACTCTCTCCATCTCTTTGCACCCCTCCATGCTATTATCAGATTATACTTTCTGTATCTAAAAGCCCAAATGGTTTTGGACTAAACAGCGCCAAAGGAAATTTGTCCAATGACACCATAAGATCTAGACAATTGTCTCAGGATATAAAGGTTCAGTTCATATTAAGAAGAGCAGTCAAACAGAAGTAGCAGCAATTGGGAGGCTCAGTGGTCAACACTGTGGCCTCTCAGTGCCAGGGACTCTGGTTTGATCTCGGCCTTGGGCGACTGTCTGTGCAGAGTTGCATGTTCTGCCCGCGTGACTGTGGGTTTCTGTCGAGTGCTCCAGTTTCCTCCCACAGTCCAAAAATGTGCAGATTAGGCAGATTGGCCATGCTAAATTGCCGCTAGTGTCTAAGGATGTGCAAGCTAGATGGATTAGCCATGGTAATTGCGGGGTTACAGCATAGGGTGGAGCTGGGTCTGGGTGGGATGCTCTTTAGATGGTTGGTGGAGACTTGATTGGCTGAATGGCCATGGAGATTCTATGATTCTAATTTGGCCAGAGGACAGTTTAGAGTCAACCAAGTAATTGTGGATCTGGAGCTGCATGTAGGCTGGAATAGGTGAGAATGGCAGATCTTCTTCCCTAAGGGGCATTAATGAGCCAGGTAGATTTTTGTGACAATCAACAATGGTTATTGTTAAACCCTTACTTACTTTCCATTACTTTTATTTCATTTGTTCTAAATTTTAGTTTGGAGCTATGAACTGGGAGCTGGGAGCTAAAGATGACTTTTGGACTGTGGCTAACAGCTTGTGTTTATTCTTGAGGACAAGATCAATACCTAGGAATTGGTTCCACAAAGTCTAGAAAATACTTCTTGTTCAAGCAGATGGCAGCCCTTGAATGGTAACTGGGACTTTGTGAAGGAGGTGGTCAGAGTTTGAATTGGGTTATGGACTGTTTTTTATGTGAGAAGAAATTTGGCTGGTGTTATAGCATGAATATTTGAAAACTTTCCTTGCCAGCTTTTGGAAGTCAAGTGTTACTCTTTTTTTCTCTAAGTGAACTGTAACAATGATCCTGATTGATGTCTTCAGAAAATCAACGAAGAAGCCATTATCTTTGCCTGTAGAATAATTCATCATGAAAACCACTTAAATAATCTGGCCAGTTTTATTGTTTTCTTTTATTTAAAACTTAGCTGTTTATTTATTTGTCTGTTTGCCTTCTGTAACAGGGACTAAAAGCGTAGGCAATTCAGATTATTTAGTTGTTACTATATGCTAAACCTTTTGTTTAAGATACAAACTAGCGTGTGGAATTGATTATTCATTGTCTCTAGAATTGGTCACTCCAAAGTTTGGTTAAGAAACTTTAGTATCAATTTTGAGCATCTTTGAAAGTTTTAATTCGAGGGTGTGGTGAGTATAGACATAGAAAGACTGATTTGTTTTGGCTGGCTGCCTTCATGTTGTAACATTGCCATTGAAATAAAAATCTATCCTAAAAATAAATATTGAATTCAAATTTCACCACTTCCCATGGTGGGATTTAAAGCCATGACTGCAGAGAATTAGCTTGGATTGTTTATCTTGTGGTATTGTCATTGACTCCCCACTCTGAATCATAGATTTATAGTTTAAGAGCAGAGTCATAATTTTGAACAGAAGCACTAGAATATTGAACAGAAAGAAGCCAAATTGGTATATTTTAGCGTACTCTAAACCTGAGCACCAAAGCTACATGCACCAGGTGATGAAGTCTGAAATAAAAGCGCAAAGAGCTTGTTAGTGACTTCCCATGTATCTCACTTCTTGATTCATAAGGTTTCTGATGATCGATCTTGTTCAGGACAAGCCTCCAAGTGAGGAGATAGAAGGTGGGTGATAAATGGGTTGAACGAGCTGCAACGTGTGGTTTCAACCAGTCATATTTTAGTGAGTCAACAGATATATGGTGGAGAGATTATTGATAGGACAGGAATGCAGAATAGAGGTGTTGAACACAGGCTTCGAGTTAGGATGATCATGATTGTATTCAATTCAGTATCACCAAGGGTGGTGAGGGGGTGGCGTCTATCTCTTTGCTCAGTGGGTGCACAGCACTTTACTGCAGGATAAGTGCTGCAGTCCAGGCTGTTATGCCAGCAGTGCCCCATGTAGATACAAATGTTTGATTAATGATTATTTCTGTATTTGATCCTTGTTACTGTTCGCAGAAGAGTGAAATCCTCTCTCAACTGATCTCCAAGTATGTTGAGTTGGAAGCTGATTGTTAGGCTGAAAATACCTAATGGGTTCTTTTAAGGTCCGATCAAAATGATTACTAGGCACGTGTACTTCAATATGTAGCTAATTTATTCAGTTAAAATACTTAATACATGAATTAATAATTCTTAGTTTATACTGCTGATACATGTATTCATTATATAGTTTTGATTAGGTTAAACAACTGAGATAAACTAGTGAGTCTCTCACTGCCTTTGCATCTATCGTGGACTTTTAGCAGCAACAGCAGCACTCTAAGCTCTATCTCAGATTCTATGACATCGGTCACGTGAACCCCAACCTGATAGTGTGAATTCAAATGAACGGGGCAAAGTCCCCGATATTAAGACTATTCAGATTCGAAGTTTACATGTTTAATCCCCATTTCGACATAACTCAGTACCATTCCAGTTTTCAGAATAGTTGGGAAACAAATCCAGGTGGCCTCGTGGACCACACAAGCATGGTTATCCATGCTCCTTTGATTTATCCCATCTCGCATCAACATTGGAAACTGAAATGCTACATTTTGCGCTCTCGTCCTGGTCCTTGCAGGTAGAATTATCCTCAGCTATCCAGTAGCAAACACGATGAGCGGTAAGCACATGCACCATATATTAAAAACCATATATGCTCAATGGAAAAAAAAACAGGAGACACAAGTGCCATGTCCTCTCCAACAATAGAGAATCTAATGATTACTCTGACATTCAATTTGTTTTTTCTTTATTCATTCATGTCATGAGGGTGTCGCTGGCTAGACAGCATTTTTTGCCCACCCCTAATTGCCCAGAGGACGGTTATGAGTCAACCATATTGCTGTGGGTCTGGAGTCATATGTAGGCCAGACCAGGTAAGGATGGCAGGAATGTCCCTAAAGGACATTAGTGAACCAAATGGGTTTTTCAGCAATCGATAATGAATTCACAATCATCGTTAGACTTTTAATTCCAGATATTTTATTGATTTCAAATTCCACCATCTGCCATGGTGGGATTCGAACCTGGGTCCCCAAATCACTATCTGGGTCTCTGGATTAACATTCCAGTGATAATATCACCAGGCCATCACTTTTTCCTTTTACGGCATTCAATGGCATTATCATCACTAAATCTCCCACTATCACCATTGTAGGGGTTCCCATATCAGAAAATTTTTTTTCTGAAGAAGGGTCCAGACCCGAAACATCAGCTTTCCTGCTCTAATGCTCCCTGACCTGCTGTGTTCATTCAGCTCTACACCTTGTTATCTCAGACTCCAGCATTGGCAGTTCCGACTATCTCTAGCCATATAAATACTGTGGCCAAGAGTGGGACAGTGACTAGAAGTTCTGAAGTGAGTAACTCAGCTTGTTTCTCAATGCCAGTATACCATCTACAAAATACAAATCTGGAGTGCGATGAAATGCTGTGTATCAATTTGGGTGGGTGCACCTCCAACAACACTCGAAGCTTGACACCATTGAGGATGAAGCAACCTGCTTGATTAGCACCATTTTCAACATTCACTCCTTTCATCACCAATGCACAGTGGCAGCAGTGTGTACCATCCAGAGGAAGTTTTAGAGTAGCTCACTTGGGCGGCTCAGTGGTGAACACTGCTGCGTCACAGCGCCAGGGACCCAGGTTCAATCCCATCCTCGGGCAACAGTCTGTGTGGAGTTTGCACATTCTCCTCGTGTCTGCACGGGTTTCCTCCCATAGTCCAAAGATGTGCAGGCCAGGTGAATTGGTCATGCTAAATTACCCCTAGTGTTCAGCGATGTGTAGATTATGTGGCTTATAGAGGAATCGGTCTGGGTGGACTTGTTGGGCCGAAGGGCTTGTTTCCATACTGTCTGGATTCTATGATTAAAGAATGGCAATAAAACTTTGAAGAGATCTCACAATTCCATTAAAAGCATTTAAGAAATCTTGCCATAATTTGTCAAAGTTTAGATCCTTACAAATATTATTGAAGAGTAACAGCACATAGGGGCCACAAAAGTACCTTGTGAATACACATCCTCTAGCAAGGGCAAGAACTGCATGGAAACTCTATCACCTGCAAGGTCCCCTCCAAGCTACTCAACATTCTAACTTGAAACAATATCATTGTTTCTTCTTCGCTGAGTGAAATACCTGGAACTCCTGAAAATGTGATCAAGTCTGTGGATGAGGGAAGTTTGACTGATGTAGTTTATGTGGATTTTAGCAAAGCTTTTGACAAAGTCCCACATGAGACGGTTAAAGCACATGGAATTTGGGAAAACTTGGTGAGATGGAACAGAAACTGGATTAGTAATAGGACATGAACAGCTTTCTTACTGTTTGAGTGACTGGAAGATGGTGTCCTGCGGTGTACCACAAGGATCAGTGCTGGAAATCTTATTGTTTCTTGTATACCATAAAAGATACAGTTGAAACTTTAGGGGGAAATGTTAAGCAAGTTTGCAGATGACACCTAGATTGGTTGGATAGTCAGTAATGATGAAGATGGTTGAAGGTTACAGGAAGATATGGATGGATTGGTCAGACGAGCAAATCAGTGACAGACGGTACTTAACCATGATAAGTGCAAGATGATGCGCTTTAGAAGAAGAAACAAGACAAGGGAATATTCAGTGAATGCCAGGACACTGGGTAACTCAGGAACAGAGGGATCTTGAGGTAATTGTTCACAGATGCCTGAAATTGGCACCATGAATACAATAGTCAAGAAGGCATATGGGACACTTGCTTTCATCATTCGTAGCACAGAATATAACAAGCAAGGAGGTAATCTTGGAATTTTACAGATCATTAGTTAGGCCACAGCTGGAGTACTGTGTGCAGTTATGGTTATCTCACTACAGGAAACTGTGATAGTACTCGAGGAGGCAAAAAAAGAGGTTCGCAAAAGATGTTGCCTGGAATGAAGAAGTTGAATTATAAGCAGAGACTAGATAGGCTTGAATTGTTTTCTTTGGAGCAGAGAAGGCTGAGGGGATTATGTTTGAGGTGTATAAAATTAAGGGGTATGGAAAGGGTGAGTAGGGATCTGCGATTTCCCTTGGCTAAAGGATGAATCATGAAGGGGCATAGTTTTAGGGTAAGAGGCAAGAGATTCAGAGAAGATTTGAGAAAAAGCTTTTTCACTTTGTGGGAATGTGGAATGCACTGCCTGGGAAGGTAGTGGAGGTTGGAAACCGTACAACCTTTAAAAAAAAAAAAAAAATTTGGATTAGCACTTAAATGTCATAGCATTCAAGGACATGGGACAACTGCAGGAAATTGTGATTTGTGTGCCTTTAGTGGTAGTTATTGTCGGTGCATGCTTGATTGACCAAGAGGCCTTTTCTGCTCTGTGTGACACTTTATGACTATGACTCCCTTTCTAGCAGCATTGTGAGTGCCCTTATACCTCAAGGACTGTAGTGATTCAAGAGGGCAGCTCACCACCACCACCTCCAGACAAAGAGGAATGAACAATAAATGCTGGCCTAGCTAGCGATGACCACATTCCTTTGAACAAATAAGAAAGATTTAAAAATTAATGCCAAAATAGTCAATATTTTTCAATGGCCTATTTCATGAACAAATCAAGGTATCCAGCTGTATAAGGCCTTAGTGTTAATTGATCTTACAACAAGTTTGTGTGACTTACAGACAAAAGAAAAATCTGAGACCAGAGTCTATGTCCTGCTTTGCTGTGACCAATAGTAACTACAGCTTTGAAACCTGGATGCTGCAATGTAAATCTAAAAATCCCTAATTCAAATTTATACTCTTTTTTGGTATGATTCTCCACGGGTAAAACTAGATTGGTGAATTTACCTCATATTTTAAAAAATTGCCAATTCGATTCCCAAAGGACAGAAGAATTTCTCCAGAGACATGACACCAAAACTCAACAGGGATAAGAATAAACAAAGAATTGTTCTGATAATTTTCAATGATTACAAATATATGTGATCTATGGACTGTTTTTATGGCTTCATTAAATGGTATCATAAATTCTAGCAGTAAGGTAAACACCTTTCAGTGGCTGCTTTTATATTTGTTAAGTAAATGATTGGGGATTTTAAATTATTATGGAAGTCCTTGAGTTCATAAACTTTGTCTAATTTTCCATATTTGCTGTGAATCCACTGTACTGTTTGTTCCTTATTGATTTTTTAAAACTTTTTTTGACAGAATGAAACCACTGATCTCCTCCCCAGAAGATAAGCTTGGAAAAGCAAATTGATATGATTCATTTGGAGGTATTTTTGATGAAGTAATTCAAAAATCAATCATCTAAGCTAATAATAATTATAATCCAAGATATGCATTGTATTTAGTTTTCTTATGGCAGTCTTCTAATTTATTTCCCATCCCTCTAATCCTTACACTTTGTGTAACATATAGGAAAGTAATCCCAATGCGCTAAAGCGAAAAGTATCAAAGTACTGAATAAAGTATTTGCATTGTCCCTAAATAACAACATTGAGGTTTCTGAGGCTAAACAGATGTGTTTGTCCAAAAATGTGACTGGAACTAAGGACACCACAAAGAACTCCATGTAATTTAAATTGTACAATGTAAATAAGCTTTTAGGCTAACTGATAAGTGCATATATTTATGTACTACAGAGACTGTATGATGATGAAGTCGAGGTTGTAGAAGGTACTTTAAACCCATGTCAGTGAGTATCAACAGCTGTATATTAATGAAGGGAAGATGTGAGAAGACACTGCTGGAATGCTAGTCTCAGGACTTAGTTTTGTGTGATCTGGCATTATGACTTTGCTGTTGTACAACACTTTCCCTCTTGCATCTTATACATCCAAGTTCCCTGTTTCCACAAACTCTGAATCTCATCATCTATTTGCAGGTTTTTCTTTAAATCAAACTTCACCTATCAGCTTCATACTCTTTCCACAAATTTGCTTGCCTCCATTTGCTCTGCTTGGTGGCACTCGAAGTGATTGTTGCCTTTACAGATGCTTGTCCTCCAGTTTGTGTATTCTAGGGCAAGTGATTCCCATGATGTCAGTGAGGATGTCGCATCCATTGAAGGAGGCTTTCAGGGTGTCTTTGTGATGATTGTTTACCATTTCTCAGCTCGAAATAGAGCACTTGTTTGGGGAGTCTTGGGTTAGGCATGTGATCTGCCCATCACAGCTAGCCGTACGTGACCAGTGTCTCAATGCTGAGGATGATGGCTTACATTGGGGGTATGCTGATCCTGATTTGCAGTATTTTTCAAAGACAACTCTCCAGGCTTTTGAGATGACTGCTGTACACGGTCCATGTTTCTGATCCAATAACTCTGCCTTAGAGTAGGAGCATACTACCATCAAAATGAAATAAACTCTGGATCAGGATCTAAAGGGTATTCGTAGATTCTGATCTGCAGAGTTGAGAGAAAATTGGACAAAAGCAGAACACTGTAGCCTGCCAGCAGACAATTTCAGCCAATTGTTTGGACTGGCTAAATGTTTAATGTTCTGCATTTTGCTTCACTTTTTGCCAAAGAGAGGTTTTCTTTTCAAAAAAAAAATGCTGAAGTTGGTCTTAACTTGTTTTATTCATTCATGGGATATGGGCATTGCTGACTCAGCCAGCATATATTGTCCATCCCATCAGTCTGCAGTCTCCCATTTGACTTCCATTTGGTATGTTCAGGCTTATTACAATGGAAGACTGTTAATTTCTTTATATCAGACTTTGATTCCAGTCTGTCATCTTTATTTCTTTGATTTCTGTTCTGTTCTCTAAACCTAGTAACTTCTCCATTCCCCTTTGCTTTAAGATGTTTTGCGGCCAGCTCATGTTCTCTAATTGCTTATCTCTTTGGTGTTCACGTTTTGTCAATTCTATCTCTTTTCAATGTTCACTGTTTATCTTTAACCTTAAATTTCACGTTTTCTTTACTCTGCCCCATTACTTTCTGTTACTCATTTTTCTCGAGTCTTATCTCAACTGTATCTTGGCTAACCACGACTGTGAAATCCTGGGCATTTCAGGTTTACTTTCTTCCAATTGTTTGATAATTACTTGAAGCATCTTCATCCTTACCAGATCTTTCATTTTTGTCCATCTTCAGTTTATTTGCTTACACTCTTCAGTTTTAAAGATTTCAAACAATTCACTGTTTTACCTTCCACTTCCAGAAAACTTAAGCAACATTCAAAGCCATCTTCAAATTCCATGCAATAAACCTCACCACAATGCAGTTGTTTTATGTTGCCTTTGAAACACATTGGTCAAATACAATCCTATTAATTCTAAAAGCACTCTGCTACAGTGCTCATACCACAGATAATACACTTTTCTTTCACATCTATGAACTTAATGTTACTGCCTTCAATTCCCCTTCTAGAACATGTTCTTTATATAACAATGTTTGGATTTAAATAACTCCTTCAGAGCTATAATCAAATACTTCTAGTCTGGAATTCTAAAACTAAGCTCCTAGCACTTAGTTTAGAACCATTTAAGAAATAAGTTACGTATCTTCCAGGTTTGATCCACCCTCGGGCGACTGTCAATGTGGAGTTAGCACATTCTCAGTGTCTGCATGCGTTTCCTCCCGGGTGCTTCGTTTTCCTCCCACAGTCCAGCGATGTGCAGGCTAGGTGGATTGGCCATGCTAAATTTCCCATCGTATCTAGGGATATGTACATTACGTGGGTTATAGGGGGATGGGTCTAGGCGGGATGCTGTGAGGGTTGGTGTAGACTTGTTGGGCTGAAGGGCTTGTTTCCACACTAGGGATTCTGTGATCTATGATCTTCCTTTTTCAGGACCAAATATCCTGCTTCAGCCTAGACTTCTAAAAAACATTGAAACCCAACGTTTTTCTAAGCCGAGTGTTCCCTTCCCATTACAAACACAAAAACCAAAAAAGTAGTAGATTTCCAGCCCATCAAGCCTGCTCTGCCATTCAATCCCGTATTCCAATTCCAAATTCCTGTGTCTCCCCTTATCCCTTGATGCTTTTTAAATCTAATCAATTATCAATCTCTTCTTGAAGATGATAAATTGAGAGATGATTGATAGATGAAAATAAATGTGGTGATGATAGAGTAGGAAGGCACAGAATTTGCAGAAGCTTTCTGTCGGATATTTATTAAATTTCAAAAGCCTTATTATAGCGCAGATGCATCCAAGCCTGTCAGGTCGGGTTTAGTTTGCTGAGTCTGAGGGTCTGGAGGTGGGTGTTCGCTGATCCTCTGACAGCTGAGAGGAGTGGCTTAGGCGAGTTGTTTCAAATGCTTGACTCCTGAAAGAAAATATCATGCCACAACCCACCTTGAATTCAGTAGAGGCCATCCAAGTAAGCCAAATGATTTTGTCTGCAGAGACAGCGGAAACACTGGACAGAGTGCACCCTGGAAAGGAAATTTCAGGACAGTCCTGGAAAATCAAGGGTGGTTGGTTATCTTCAGTAACCCAGAGAGAAACCTTTAAGGCCAAGAAGCCTATGAAAATAGTCAAGTCTCTAATATCTTGGATCCATTGGCTCAATAATCCTCTATCTTTTTCTCTTGTGCTCAGAATAATTGATGACATTGGGGTAGAATAATTGACAAAAATTCTTCTGCCCTTTCCTGAAGACATTATAGTTCTCTGCCCTTCTAACTCTGAACATTGATCCCCTCTAGTTTAAAACATCAAAACTAATGATGTCACATTGATCATATCTACAAACAAAGAAGCAAGCTCAGGCAGGTTGTAATGATACAGCTTACGAGCTTCTAACAGGTTGAACTCTGTGTTGAAACACTCCTAACAGATGGCTCGACCTCAACATTGAAAGCTTATGTTGCCAAATCCAGAAACAAAGTTTCTGTACTAGCTGCTTGAGACCTAAGCTATAACAAGCTCTCCGATTTATAAATGTTACTGGATCAGTGATATGGTTTGGGAATTGCACACAGCTGAAGCAGCCATTATCTGTCTTTCCATTTGTAACTTTTCTCTCTAGCCTTTTCCATTGCTTTGTCTTTGAATCATGATGAAACAGTAGCATTTAAGTGGACACACTGGAGACAATGGACTGTGAATTGTTAACTTACTTGAGTGGCAAATTGAGTAGTTTTTACACGTATAGTTGAAATATTTCAATTAATGCATTATTATAAGAATAGCAGAACAAATCCAGATAAATATTGACATCAGAGATAATAGGAACTGCAGATGCTGGAGAATCCGAGATAACAAGGTGTGGAGCTGGATGA
>JAHRHZ010000030.1:1399292-1435343 GCA_024137785.1 Ginglymostoma cirratum | reverse complement strand
AGAATAGGAACTGCAGATGCTGGAGAATCCGAGATAACAAGGTGTGGAGCTGGATGAACACAGCAGGCCAAGCAGCATCATAGGAGCAGGAAAGCTTGACGTTTCGGGCCTAGACTCTTCATCAGATGAAGGCCCGAAACGTCAAGCTTTCCTGCTGTGTTCATCCAGCTCCACACCTTGTTATCTAAATATTGACATCTGCTATTTTCCTCCCTTGTTTCTAATTTAGTAAAATTTGTTCTAATAAGACAATCCCAATCAGTGTAAGAACCTTAAAGCATAAAGAAAACTCATTTACAAGAGTTAAATTGACATGAGAAAATGTTTTTACATTCCTCAAGACGGTAGCAAATTACAGACCTCCTAGTCTGTGGAAATGGTGATCCCTGACCAACTGCTTGCAGGAAATTGGCTTAGTGCTGACTGAAAAATACAACCAGTTCAGTCATGCTTTTGCTTTCATAGATCATAGAATCCCTACAGTGTGGAAACGGACCCTTTGGCCCAACAAATCCACACAGACCCTCGCAGCATCCCACCCAGACCCCTCCCCCTAATGTACACATCTCTGAACACTATGGGTAATTTAGCATGGCCAATCCCACCTAGCCTGCACATCTTTGGACTGTGGGAGGAAACCGGAGCACCCGGAGGAAACCCATGCAGACACGGGCAGAATGTGCAAACTCCCCACAGACAGTCGCCCGAGGCTGGAATCGAACCTGGGTCGCTAGTGCTGTGAAGCTGCAGTGCTAAACAGAGCCACTGTGCCACTTTGTGATGCACATCTCCCTTTAATAAGGGAAACTAAATGCAAGAGAGTAAATGAATGTGTGTTATAACATGATGCTAGCATGCATGCTCATCCTCCTAATTTATAGCACTGAACTGGCTTTACAACAACCATTTCCATTTACAAAAAAAACCTCTAATTTAGTAAAACATCCCAGGGGCTTCACAGGAGAGTTATCAGACAAAGTTTGCAATGAGCTTTGAGATATTAAGGCAGGTGTTTGGTCAAGATGGTAAGATTTTAAGGAGCATGTTAAAGGAAACAAGAAGCATAGTGTTAGGAAAGATATTTTGGATCTTGGAGTTTAGAAGACAATAGAGGGATCAGGCCTAGACAGAAGATTGTCTGGGCTTGGGGGCTTGGAGGCTTGCGGAGCTTGATGTTACAGATGAGGAGGGTGAAGCCGCAGAGGGTCTTGAACAAAAGATTGGTATTAAATATGAAACGTTGTTTGACCTGGAGCTATACATTAATCAGTCGGCGTCACTATATAAATGAGAACTGTGTTAAAACCATACAAAGTGTTCAGTGGTTTCAGAGATAGTAAAAACTGCAGATGGTGGAGAATCTGAGATAACGAGGTGTAGAGCTGGATGAACACAGCAGGCCAAGCAGCATGACAGGAGCAGGAAAGCTGACATTTCGGGTCTAGACCCATTTCTGAAGAAGAGTCTAGGCCCGAAACGTCAGCCTTCCTGCTCCTCTGATGCTGTTTGGCCTGCTGTGTTCATCCAGCTCCACGCCTTGTTATCTCAGTGTTCAATGGTTCATGATTTTACATCTTTACTTATTTTGTGTTTTCTTACTCTTGAAACAGAATGAAGTACAGCTGACCAGCATGAAAGATTGAATTGATTACCTTGGATAATGAAATGATATTTTCAGTTTAAAAAGCGAATGGTAGATGGATACTAGAAAATAAGACACTTTTGTTTCATGTGTACATGATTCTACTATGTTCTAAATGTTCTCTGATAGACGATGCACATCTCATTTTCCTTTACTTGAAATGTTTTTGAAAAGTGTGATAATATGCATGTATTATTATTTCTCTCTTAAACTAAAGCACAAGAGAATAAATCCACATAAAGCAAACATTGCATGTTTGCATTGTCACTACGTAAATTAGATTGATTTTAAACCACTTACTGGAACTGAGGACTGCACCTTGATTCTCTACCCAGCTTTGTGACTAATTGCGAACCCAACCATTTATCAAGGAGCCACCAATCTGTTGACAGCTTGCCCTGATAATGTCCACACTCCTATTAGCTATTTTGAACTTAAATTTGTACTTTGAAGTATCCCTGCCTTGTTCCAGTCCCTAAATATTCACATTCATGGTTCCTCTGATGCTGTGCATCATTTGAGGATGAGTTGTTGGTTCCTACAATTCAATGTGATTGCTGGTTGAAATTTCATATGACAAAGAAATGGTTGGAGATCCAGAACCCTAATTAATAATTTCTTCTGAATGCAATGTGTAGAGGGGAGAAAAACGTTTTTATTTGCTCATGAATGTGTACCACTGGTAAGGCCAGCTTTCACTGCCCAACCCTTTGGGAATTAGGTGGTCAGAGAAGTTGCACAAAACCAAGACTTTCTGTGGAAAAAAGCAGCTGTGAACAGTCTGAAATATGTTTTGAAAATTCTCTGTAGAATATTCACTGCCACCATCTTGAGTTTTGGCGAATGATATTGTCCATGGCATTGGAATGAGAGTAAGCCTTCAGTTAGCCACTCCACTATTCAATGAGATGCATTCACCCATGTGACATGCACAACACTGGCTGAGCCAGGCATCTGTTGTCAGATCCTAGTTGCCCTTGAGAAAGTGGTGGTGAGCTACCTTTTTGAATTGCTGCAGTCAATGTGCTACTCGAGAGGGAATTCCAGGATTTCGATCCAGCGACATTAAAGGAACGGTGGCATATTTCCAAGCCAGGATAATGAGTGGCTTGGAAGGAAAATTGCAAGTAGCAGTGTCTTTGTCCTTCTATATGGGAATGGTTGTGTGTTTGGAAAATGGTATCTTTAGTGAAATTCTGCAGTGCATCTTGTAAATGGTACTGCTACTGTGCATCAGTGGTAGAAAATGAGAATGTTCCAGCCAAGTGGCCTGCTTTGTCCTAGGTGGTGTCAAGTTTCCTGAATGGTGGAGCTAAAATCATTCTAGGCTAATGGGGCATATTCCATTACACTCCTGACTTGTGCCTTGTAGTTAATATATACAGGCTTTGGGGAATCAGGAGGTGTTGTTCACTGCAGGATTGCTAGTGTATGACCTGCTAAATTCACTGCATTTATGTAGCTAGTCTAGTTTAGTTTCTGGTCAATGGTAATCCCCACGATGTTGATAATACCATTGAATGTCAAGGGGTGATGATTAGATTGACTCTGACCCTTATTGGTGGTGGTGTTTGCGTGGCACAAATGTAACTTGTGACTTTTCAGCCCATGCCTCAATATTGTCCAGGCCTTGTTGCCTTTGACAGAGACAGTTGCACATGCTGCTGAGCATTGCGCAGTCATTAGCATACATCCCCACATCATTGATGAAACAGCTCAAGATAGTTGGGCCTAGAACACCACCCTGAGAAACTCCTGAAGAGTTGATGGAACTGAAATTACTGGCCACCAACAATCACAACCATCTTTCCATGTGCTAGGTTTGACTCCAACTTTATATTTATTATTCACCTTTATTTATCGATCTTCTGATTAAATTCTTCATCGATAGAGATTCAATTCTCCATGTCTGTGTTGAAAGTGTTTTATAATTTCCCTATAATGTCTGAAATTAAATTTTAGACCATATCCCCCAAACATAGTCACAACAGTGAAAATAGTTTCTCTCTTTCATCAATCATAGAATCCCTACAGTGTGGAAACAGGCCCTTCGGCCCAACAGGTCCACATCGACACACGGAGCATTCCACCCAGACCCACCCCCCCTAGTCTACACATCCCTGAACACTATGGGCAATTAAGCATGGCCAATCTACCCAGCCTGCACATCTTTGATTGTGGGAGAAAACCGGACAAACCGGAGGAAATCGACACAGACATGGGGAGAATGTGAAAACTTCACACAGACAGTCGCCCAAGGATGGAATCAAACCCAGGTCCCTGGCACTGAGGCAACAGTGCTAACCACTGAGCCATCCTTTCTACCTTTGAATAGCCAGAAGCCGTAGTACACTATGGAACCAATTACATTGAGAGGAAGAATGACAAGGTCTTGCAAGGAGAGTTCAAGGAGCTAGATCACAATTTGAAAAGCAGAACCTCTGGGTTGTAATCTCAGGATTATTTCCTGTGCTATGTGGTAGTGTACCAATGAATAGGCAGATAGTAAAGCTTAAAACGTAGCTATAGAGCTGGTGCAGGGTGGAGGGATTCAGGTTTTTGGATCATTGGGATCTCTTGCACAGCAGTTGGGACCTGTACAAAATGGATGATTTGATTTTAACTGGAAGGGCACCAGCATCCTTACAAGGAATATTGCTACTGCAACTCAACTGGATTTAAATTAATAAGGCAGGAGTGAAAGAACCAAAGCAATAGGTCAGAAAATGAGAAGAAGGTAGAGGTTAATAGGATAGACAGGGCCAGTCAAACAACCATAGTGAGGGAAGGAATCATAAAAGATCAAAATGTGAGTTGGAAGTTGAAATAAATCATTGAGATGAGGCTCATGTTACCAGGGATGAATTAATAGGATGGGGAGTGTGGAAAGCATAGTGCATAAGAAAATATTTTTTTGAAAAATGAACCAGTTGAACTTACTTAAAAATCTTGCGCCTAAATGCATGTAGTACTCGGAATAATGTTGATGAGCTGATGGTGTAAAAAAGACAAATGGGTGGGGATTACCGAAACCTGGTTACAGGAAGATCAGTTCTGTGAGTTAAATGTCCACGGGTACTCAATATTCCAAAAAGATAGATAAGGAGGATTAGGAGGTGGAGTTGCTTTATTGGGTAAGGATGACACCAGGGCTGTATTAAGAAATAATATTGGCACAGGGGACCAAAATTTGGATCAGGTCATGTGGAAATAAAAAGCAAGGGAAGAAATCCCTTGATAGGGACAATTTACAGGCTGATGAACAGTAAATCCAAACTAGGGCATAGTATAAATCAGGAAATAATGAGGACTTGAGAAGGGCTGAATGGTAATTATGGGAGATTTTAACATACCTGTTGATTGCATTAATAAATTTGGCAAGGGTGGCCTCAAAAAAGGCTCCTGGAATATATGAGGATTTATTTCTTAGAGCAACATGTCATAGAGCCAACCAGAGAACTGACTACTTTCGATTTGCTATTGTGTAATGAGGAAGGATTGATAAAAGGTCTTTTAGATGATCCTCTTGGAAGGAGTAACCACAACATGCTAGAGTTTCGATTCTAATTGAAAGACTGAAGGCAGAGTTGCATATGAGAATTTTTAGTGTTGGGTAAAGGTATTATACAGGCCTGAAAAAGGAGTTGGGCCAAGTCGACTGGGCAAAAATATTAAAGGGCAGGACAGATGCAGAATAGTGGCAAATGCTTGGGAAGGTACTAACTAGCCCTCAAATATTGGATATTCCTAAGAGGAAGAGGAATTCTAATAAGGTGAAAAATCATCCATGGCTTAACAAGGAAGTCAAGGATAACAAAGGCAAAATATAGGGTGTATTATACTGAAAATGTTAGTGGCACACTGGAGGATTTAAACATCGCCAAAAAGTTACTAAAAATGAAACCAAAAGAGCTAAGATGAACTATGAAAGGAAACTAGCAGAAAACATAAGCACTGATACCAAAAGCTGCTTTAAATATATAAGAAGGGTGAGAATAGCGAAAATAAATGTTGGCCCTTTAGAGAATGAAAATGACGAGGTAATAATGGGGAAAGTCCGAAATGGCAGAGGCGCAACACCAATTTTTCGTCCACTTTCACAGTGGAAGATAATTACTTCACAAAAAAAAGCAGTTACTACAAAGGAACCTGGTGAAATTATTGGAACTAGGGACAAGGATGAAGTGAACTGGGATTAAAGGCAGATAAGTCCCTGGGGCCTGATGTCCTACACCCTAAGGAGGCAGCAGCAGAGATAGTTGATGCATTAAATATGATTTTCCAAAATTCCCTGGATTCTGGAAAGGTAGTTGTGGATTGGAAACATTGATTCAAAAGAGAAGATAGGCTAATAGTGGGAAACAATAGATCAGTTAGTTTGACTTCTGTAATGGGGAAGTTACTGGAGTCAATCATAAAGGAGGAGATAACTGAACATTGAAAAAATAAAGCTCAATTCAGCAGTGTCAGTATGGTTTGATGAAGGGCAAGTCATGTTTGATGAACTTGCTGGAGTTCTTTGAGATGTAACCAGTAGGTTGATAATGGGGATCCAGTAGATGTGGTATATCTAGAGTTCCAGAAGGCAATTGACAAGGTGCCATAAAAAAGACTGATGCAGAAGGTTAAATCCCAGGGGGTTAAGTTGGCATATTAGCTTGGATATAGGATTGGCTGACTGACAGAAAGCAGAGTCAGGCTAAATGGGCCCTTCTCTGGATTGTGAGCTGTAACTAGTGGGCTGCCATTGGTTCAGTTCTCGGACTTCATCGGTTTACAATCTATGTAAGTGATCTGCAAGCAGGGACAGAGTATGACATGGCAAAATTTGTGGATGATACTAAATTAGATGGGGAAGTAGGCAATGATGAAATCAAGTTTACAAATGGATATTGATAGACTAGGAGAATGCGCCAGAATTTGGCAGGTGAAGATCAATGTGGATAAGTGCAAGGTTGTCCATTTTGGCTCGAAAAATAAAATGGCAAATTATTATTTAACTGTGAAGCAGATTCAAAGTGTATCAGTGCAGAGGGCATCTTTGCACATGAATCGCAGAAAGCATGTTTCCAGATGCAGCATATCATGAGAGGCAAATGCAGTTCTGGCACCTATTACAAAAGGATTAGATTATAAAAGTAAAGAAGTGTTGTTGCAATTATATATGGTGTTGATGAGACAACACCTGGAATATTATGTCCAGTTTTGGCCTCCTTACTTGAGGAAGGACGTGATGGCACTAGAAGCAATTCGAAAGAGGTTCACCAGGTTGATTCCTGGGATGAATGGGCTATCATGCGAGGAGCAGTCAAGTAGCTTTGGGCTTATACAAGCTGGAGTTCAAAAGAATTAGGAGGGATCTGATTGAGGTATATAAAATGCTAAAGTGAATTGATAAGAACGTAGAACATGGAACAGTACAGCACAGTACAGACCCTTCGGCCCATGATGTTGTGCCGACCTATTATCCTACTAAGATCAATCTACCCTGCTTACCCTACATTTTACTATCCTCCATGTGCCTATCTAAGAGTCGCTTAAATGTCCCTAATGTATCTGACTCCACTACCACTGCCGACAGCACATTCCACATGCCCAAAACTCTGTGAAGAACCTGCCTCTGACATCTCCCCTGTACCTTCCTCCAATCACCTTAAAATTATGCCCGGTCATAATAGTCATTTCTGCCCTGAGAAAACGTCTCTGACTATCCACTCTATCTATGCCTCTCATCATCTTGTATACCTCCATCAAGTCACCTCTCATCCTCCTTTGCTCCAATGAAAAAAGACCTAGCTCCCTCAACCTTTCTTCGTAAGACCTGCCCTCCAATCCAGGCAGCATTCTGGTAAATCTCCTCTGCACCCTCTCTAAAGCTTCCACATCTTTCCTATAATGAAGTGACCAGGTGGACATTGAACAGATATTTCCCCTTGTGGGATAGTATCAAAAAAAAAGTCCTAGCTACACGGTGTTCTGAAGGAGGGTCACTGAACCCAAAACATTAACTCTGACTTTTCTCCACATATGCTGTCACTCCTGCTGAGATTTTCCAGCAATTTCTGTTTTTGTTGTAGAGTGAGAGGAAAGAGGTTAAAAATTGAGATGATGGGGAACTACTTCCCTCAGAGGGTTGTGAATCGTGGGAACTCACTGCCACAGAGTGCAGTGGAGGCAGAATCAATCGACAGATTCAAGAAAGAAGTATTTGATTTTATTGTCATATGTATTTTACAATAAGAATACAATGAAATGCTTCCATTTGTTGCCACAAATGGTGCCATTTTGAATAATTTAAGACTAAAGGAAGAAAAAGAAAGGTCTAAGCCAGCTCATCACCATCAATGGCACCTGTGCTGCCACTACTTCACCGCCCTCTACAATGGACCCAACCAACTTTGAAGTTGCCGATTTCAGATGCCATCTTTGCCGCTGGGCTGATACTCCTCCGCCACTGCCTCTCCACCACCTGCGTCGGACCAACCAATGTCAGAATCATGTCTCTTGCCGCTGGGCCCATGTCATCGATGTTGCTGCTAGCTATGTTTCTGATGAAAAGTGGGATAAAAGGCTATGGGGAGCAAGCATGAAAGTTGAACTGAGGCCAGGATAAAATCAGCCATGATCAGGTTAAATGGCAAAGTAGGCTTGAAGGGCTGAATTGCCCACTCCTGCTCTTAATTCCTATGTTCCTGTACCTGATCTATTCCCCTGGAAATCATAAAAACCCCATGTTTCTTTTAATTTCTAAATTTCTTCTAATACAGCCCTGTCTTGTGTAGTTTTCTCTCCTCAATTTATCCCTTGGAGTCCATATATCATTCTGGTAGGTGTATGTTTCACTCCCTCCAAAGCCAAAGTATCCTTCCTAATATTTTCTTTGTAGACACTATTAAATACACCATAATCAAATACTATATACCTGGATATTGGGTAGGTTATCTTATGAGGAAGAGTTGGACAGGCTATACTGCATGCATCCACTTGAGTTCAGAAGAATGAGAGGTGATCTTTCTGAAGCATACAAGATCCTAAGGAATTGTAACAGAATGCTGAAACGATGTAACCTCTTGTTTAAAAAAAAGACTAGAACTAAGGCACACAATTTGAAAATAGGAGATCTCCTATTTAGGACAGATGAAGAAATGTTTTTCTGTCATAAGCCTTTACATGTGTTTCCCAGAGAGCACCAGAGACAGGGCAGTTGAATACTTTTAAGGTAGAGGTAGGTGAAGTCACATTCATACCATCCATAAACTTAATGAATGGCGGAGCAGGTTTGAGGAGCCAATGACCCAATCCTAATTTGTATGCTCCTATGTTCATGTTTTAGGCTTATAGATAAGTGATTTGTGGATTGCAGATAGTTATAGTTGATAGGTTGAGTTAAAATGTTGGATTCATACTCTTGCCCTTGGAAGCTGGGAGGAAATGTTGGGGAAAAAGCAAAAAAACAACTGCTTTGTTGCCTGGATATGGTTTTCTTGCAAATCTTGCTATTTCTTAATAGCAATTGAGATGTGCTTAAAAACATCAAACTATTTACGATTTGAAACAATTATGCCCCTCAGGTAGTGTTATTTGCAGGGATGATTCAAGATTACAAAACAACATCGTGGAGCAAACTGGAATAACAAGCAAATCAGGATGAACAGGAAAAGATAACAGAGCAAATCAAATGATCTAAAACTATGAACAAATTTGGAACATCTTTCAGCTGAATGCAGGAGCTGGTGAGCAGCAAAGTATGAGAATCATAATGCTAATCTGAAGTACTAGGGGCTGAATAGTAAATAGTAACTTCTCCAATGTACAGGAGTCCTTGAGCCTCAATATTAACATTCAGCACAATCAACAGAGGAGGCAATGCTGAGACTTCATTGATCCAGCGGAATAGGCAGCTTGGATTCTTTAGATATAAGACCCTTCTTAACAATATAACAAACACCTTTATTGTTTCTGGTTGTATCATTTATGAATGACTAAAAATTAATAAATGCAAACATGTATCCTGGGATTCCATATTCTTAGCTGCACTACGATCATGCTGAGTAGTAATGTATATGACAAATGTGAGGCTGCAGCAATGTGGAACCTTGTCTGAATGAGTTCTGACTATTGGAAATTGATTCAAAATGGAAACTCAACAGGTATATCCTTTCCAAGTTCAGATTGGTAGAATCAGATTAGGCCATTAAGAAAAATAGCCCAATTAAAGAAAGTAGCTGCATGATTCTGGCTATGTGAATTCAGGCAGCTGAATTCCTTTGTCGAAATGAGGTGTTGATTAGAGTTCTTAAACAGATTCTCTGAGAGGATCTTGGTAAGAAATATACACTCCGCATGGTTGTAAGCAGCACAATTAGTGGGTGTCTACAGCAGAGTGGAATCTCAGCCAAGTGAGATGTAGGTCATACTCATATAGCACAGAAACTGACCCTTTGATGTAACTCATCTATGCCAACTAGGTTTCCTAAACTGAATTTGTCCCATCTTGTTTGACCCATATTGCTCTAAAACTTTCCTATCCACGTACCTATCCAAATGCCGCCTTAATGTTGTAGTTGTATCTGCCTCTACCAATTCCTCTGGCAGCTCATTCCACACACACACACACACACACACACACACACACACACACACACACACCCCTCTGTGTGGAAAAAGTTGCTACTCGGGTCCCTTGTAGATCTTTTCCCTCTCACCTTAAACCTATGTCGTCTAGTTGTGGACTCCCCTACCTTGCGAAAACACCTTGGCTATTCACCCTATCCAAGCTCCTTATGATTTTATAAACCTCTATAAGGCCACCCCTCAGCCTTCTACGTTCCAGGGAAAAAGGTCCCAGCCTGTCCAGCCTCTCCTTATAACTCAAACCCTCCAGTGTCAGTAACCTTTCTGGGCTCTTTCCAGTTTAATAACATCTTTCCTATAGCAGAAAGACCAGAATTATATGCAGTATTCCAAATGTGGCCTTACTGATTCCAAATATGGCACTTTCTGAAGAAGGGTCCAGACCGAAAACGTCAGCTTTCCTGCTCCTCTGCTGCTTGGCCTGCAGTGTTCATCCAGCTCCACACCTTGTTATGTCAGACTCCAGCATCGGCAGCTCCTACTATCTCTGGCCTTACTGCTGTCTTGTACAAAAGACGTCC
Source organism: Ginglymostoma cirratum (assembly GCA_024137785.1). NCBI lineage: Eukaryota > Metazoa > Chordata > Chondrichthyes > Orectolobiformes > Ginglymostomatidae > Ginglymostoma > Ginglymostoma cirratum. The sequence continues at coordinate 1,424,546 of JAHRHZ010000030.1, read as the reverse complement.
CAAATCCTGTGCTCAATGCTCTGATCGATGAATGCAAGTGTGCCAAATGCTTCCTTCATCCTTCCTGTTACCTGTGACTCCACTTTCAAGGAACTGTGTACCTGCACTCCTAGGTCTCTGTGTTCAACAGCCCTCCCTAGAGACTTGCCATTTAACTGTGCAAGTCCAACCCTGATTTGCCTTATCAAAATGTAGCACCTCGCATTTATCTGGATTAAACTCCAGCTGCCATTCCTCAATCCACTGTCCCAGGTGATCACAATCCCTCCATACTCTTTACACGTCCACTATACCACAAATCTTGGTCTTATCTGCAAACATACTAACCAGTGAGTGAGTGAGTTCTGACTGACTATTATTGGAAATTTGATTCAAAGTGGAATATTCCGTGCAAAGTGGAGAAGAGGTGCTTTAACTGGAAGGAAACATTCCAGAGCAAGAGGCAAGTGGGAGAAGGATAAAGGTATCAACCGAGAGGCTGACCCGCAATGAGACCAGTGGCAAAGTGATGTCATAAACCATAGCATGATGTGAGTGCAAGGAAAGAAGCTGTGTGTTTTTAGCCTTTAAAGTAAAAGTCAGGTTTTCAATTTGTATTTAGGTCTCGAGTGTTTTCTTTCTCTGGAAAAAAAAATGACTGGAGTATGAGATTGAGATTGGTGATTTTTTTTTTCTCCTTCTTAGTTAGTACAAGTAATATATCGGTACAGTGACATGTAAAGAGAGGACCTTGAGTAATTAATTTATAAGCTAAATCAAATATAATAGTGATGTGTTGCTACTGCAACATATACACGTCAAAACAGCCATTGACTGCACCTGGACAGCCATCAACTAAATGAAAGATGCTCTTTGGTCTGCCTGAAACTTGTTGGCCTTCCAGTGCAAAGATATGACCTTTATTGAGTGTTGTAGACTGGCACATCCAGGGCTACATGCTGAGGGATGTACTGAAGCTTGTGGCAGCTGCCACCAAGATGGAGTGGGGAAAGTCTAAGGCCTTTTGGCCACAGGATAATGAGGGTATAGCCTCAATAACAATCTCCAAATTGTTTATGTAAATGAGAAAAAGCAAGAGTCCAAACACCAATCCCTAAGGAACACCACATTCTACTCGTGTCCAATCTGAGAAATGTCCATCAATACCTACCCTCGGTTTCTTATCTATTAACCAACTTCTAATCCATGCTGCTAAGGATGCATCAATCCCAAGCGTTTCTGATTTGCTAATCAACCAGCCATGAGACACTGTATTAAATGCTTTCTGAAGTCCAAGATTCAACATCCACAGCATTATCCTCATCTACTACCTGTGTTACCACGTCAAAGAACTCAATTAAATTTGTCAGACATGATGTGCCTTTGACAAAACCATGTTGAATGTCTTGTCGTAACTTATTTTTCAATAATTGTATATTGACGTAGCCTATATAATGACCTCCATTAGTTTTCCCACTATCAAGCTGACAGGTATGTCTTTTCCTGAGTTATCACTTGTGTCTTTCTTAAACAATGATGTTACATTTGCAATCCTCTAGTCCCTCAGGACCAATCCTGCATTCAGAGAGGCCTGGAAAATTTCTGTCAACAGATCCCCATTCTGCTCCATTACTCTTCTCAGCAGTCAAGGAATGCATCCCATCCAGGCTTGATGTCTTCAGTGCCTGGAGTGCTGCCAGCCTTTTTCGCACCTCCTTCTTTATGTATCACCATACTGCTCAGTTGTTCAACATCTACATTTTCAACTAAGTCATTATCACTATGTTCTAGTTTGGTAAATGCAGAAGTTGCTGCTGTTATTCTGGTAATATTCTCCCTTGCCTCCTATGGTAGCTTGATGTACATCTCATCAGGTCCTGGGAACTGATGTACATTTATATTCCCTTAATATCTGATAACTCATTCTTATTAATCTTGACATGCTGTCAAATTTCACAATCCCAACTGAAGTCTTCAGTGACAGTGTTTTTCTCCTAAGTGAATACAGATGAGAAATATTAAAGTCCTCACCCACGTCCGTTGGCTCCACCCAGAGATTGCCCCTTTGGTTTCTAATAGGCCCTCCTCCTTATTCCTATCTGGCAAAGATATTTTGTGGCCCCTCTTTGCCCTCCTAATTTCTTTATTAAGCACACCCCACATGCACAATGTCCTCCTGAAGGTTACCTCCCTCCCCCAATTTTTAATGCTTTGTACCTAACATATGCTTTCTTTTTGTTTCTTTTTCAAATTCTCGGTATTCCTTGACATTCAGGGATCCCTGGATTTGCTGTCCTTGCCCTTCACTCTTAGAAGAACACACTGACCTTATGCTACTTTTAAAAGACTCCCACTTCCCAAATATAGACTTACCTGCAAGTAGCTGCTCCCAGTCCATTTGCCAGATCCTGTCAAATGATATTGAAATTGGCCGACCCGCAATTTAGGCACTTAACTTCTGCACTATACTTAACCGTTTCCATAACAACTTTGAAACTTAAAGTTATGGTCACTGTCCCCAAAATCCTTACCCATTGATATTTCAACCACTGACCAATTCATTCCATAGGACTAGATCTAGCACTACCCCATCTCTAGTAAGACTATCTACGTACTAACGCAAAAAAAAATGCTTTCCTGGATGCACTTTAAAAATTCCACCTAGTCCAATCTTTTCACAGTAAGGCAATCCCAGTTAATGTTAGCAAAGTTAAAATCCCCTACTACTGTAACTCTATTCTTTTCTCACTTCTCTGTAATTTGTCTACATGCTTGCTCCTGTCTCTTCCTCTGACTGTTCGGAGAGCTGTAGTTTCATTCCAGCAAAGTGATCACTCTTTGTTTCTCAGCTCAGCCTAGACAGACTCATTTGAAGGGCTGTCTAAGATTTGCTTGCTCATCACTAGTCTCCTTTATCAATAAAACAATGCTCCTCACCTCTCTTACAACCCCCCACCTCATCATGCCTGAAACTTCTGTAACCTGGAATATGGAGCAGCCGGTCCTGCCCTTTCTTTAATGTTGTCTCAGTGATTACAGCAATATCATTTTCCCATGTGCTGATCAATGCTCTAAGTTTATATGCCTTACTAGTCAGGCTCCTTGTTTTAAAGTAGATACAATTTAGTTTTCCGGCCCTCCCTTATTATGACCATTTCTTCTCCACTTTCTGGACTGTCCTACTAATCCTTCTGCACCTGACTGAACATTGCTTCTGATTTTACAGGTACTCTTGGCCCCATCCCCCTGCCTAATTAGTTTAAAACCTTCCCAGCAGCCTGAACAAATCTCCCAGCAACGATATTGGATCCACTTCAGTTCAGTTGCAACCCATCCAGATTGTACAGGTCCATCCCGCCCCAGAAACTGATCCAAAACTCTAAAGCCTTTCCTACTACGCTATCCCTTTTCACCATGCAATCATCCGCCCTATCTTCCTATTCCTACACTCAGTAGCATGTGGCACTAGAAGTAATCCAGAGATTACAACCTTAATAGGCTGCCTCTGTAATCTACTCTTCAATCTACCTAACTCTCAATTCCTATTGCAGGACCTCTTTGTTATGTTACTCATATCAATGCTTCTGACATGCACCATGACTACTGGGTACTCACCCTCGCTCCTCAGCTGCACTGACACATCCCTGACCGTGGTACGAGAGAGGCAGCATATCATTTAAGAGTCTCGTTTGTGGCCACAGAACTGCTTGTCAGTTCCCCTGGCAACTGAGTCCCCTAATACTAAGGCTATCCCAGTTGTGTACCTCCCCTGCAGTGCAACAGAGCCAACTGTGGTGCCACAATGCCACAAACCTGGCTGCTGCTGCTTTCTCCTGAGAACTACCACCACCACAGCCCCTCCCCACAAGCAGTGTCCAACACAGTTAGAGGGGATGAAACAGGACATCCTTACCCTGGTGTCCCATGCAAGTACATCTGCAGGAAGTGCGCCGAACTCTTGCTCCTCCAAGACCGCGTTAGGGAACTGGAGCGGGAGCTGGATGAACTTGGGATCATTCGGGAGGCAGAGCCTGTGATAGATAAGAGTTACAGGGAAGTAGTTACTCCTAGGCATGAAGAAAGCTGGGTAACTGTTAGAAGGGGGGAGAAAAACAGTCAGTGCAGGGATCCCCTGTGCTCGATCCCCTGAAAAACAAGTATACCGTTTTGGATACTGTTGGGGGGTGACGACTTACCAGGGGCATGCACTGGGGTGCAGGTCTCTGCCAGAGAGTCTGTCCCTCTTGCACAGAAGGGAAGGGGGGAAAGGAGGAGAGTGTTAGTCATTGGGGACTCAATTGTTAGAGGGTCAGATAGAAGGTTTGTTGGGAACGAAAGAGACTCATGGTTGATGTGTTGCCTCCCAGGTGCCAGGGTCCGTGATGTCTCGGATCGTGTCTTTAGGGTCCTGAAGGGAGACGGTGACCAGCCCCAAGTCGTGGTCCACATAGGTACCAACGACATAGGTAGAAAGAGGGATAGGGATGCAAGGCAGGATTTCAGGGAGCTAGGGTGGAAGCTGAGAGCTAGAACAAACAGAGTTGTTATCTCTGGTTTGTTACCCATGCCACGTGATAGCGAGGCGAAGAACAGGGAGAGATATCAGCTGAACACGTGGCTGCAGGGATGGTGCAGGAGGGAGGGTTTCAGGTATATGAATAATTGGGGCTCATTCTGGGGAAGGTGGGACCTCTACAAACAGGACGGTCTTCACTTGAACCAGAAGGATACTAATATCCTGGGTGGGAAATTTGCTAGTGCTATTTGGGTGGATTTAAACTAGCTCAGCAGGGGGATGGGAACCTGTGGTGTAGTTCCAGTACACAGGAGGATGAGAATAGGGAGGACATGGACAGGATTTCACCATCACAAGAGTGTGCTGGCAGACAGCAAGCTGGTTTGAAGTGTGTCTACTTCAACACAAGGAGTATCCGGAAGAAGGTAGGTGAACTTGCAGCATGGATAGGTACCTGGGACTTCGATGTTGTGGCCATTTCGGAGACATGGATAGAGCAAGGTCAGGAATGGATGTTGCAGGTTCCAGGGTTTAGATCTTTCTTAAAGATCAGGGAAGGTGGTAAAAGAGGGGGAGGTGTGGCTTTGTTAGTCAAGGACAGTATAATGGTGGCTGAAAGAACTTTTGACGAGGACTCGTCTACTGAGGTGGTATGGGCTGAGGTCAGAAACAGGAGAGGAGATGAGAGGTCACACTGCTGGGAGTTTTTTTATAGGCCTCCGCAAAGTTCCAGGGATGTGGAGGAGAGGATCGGCAAAATGATTCTGGGTAGGAGAGAAAGGAACAAGGTGGTCATTATGGGAGACTTTAACTTCCCCAACATTGACTGGAAATGCTATAACTCGAGTACGTCGGATGGATCAGTTTTTGTCCAATGTGTGCAGGAGGGTTTCCTGACACAGTATGTCGAAGGGCCGACAAGTGGGGAGGCCACACTGGATCTGGTAGTTCATAATGAACCAGGCCAGGTGTTTGATTTAGTGGTGGGTGAGAACTTTGGAGAGAGTGACCATAATTCGGTTATGTTTAATTTAGCGATGGAAAGGGACAGGAACATGCCACTGGGCAAGAGTTATAGATGGGGGAAGGGCAATTGTAATGTGATTAGGCAAGACGTAGGAGGGATAGAATGGGGTGGCAAAATGCAGGGGATGGGGACAATCAAAGTGTGGAGCTGGTTTAAGGAACAGATATTGCGTGTCCTTGATAGGTATGTCCCTGTCAGGCAGGGAGGAAGTGATAAGGTAAGGGAACCGTGGTTTACAAAAGAAATTGTATCTCTTGTTAAGCGGAAGAGGGAGGCTTATGTGACATTGAGACGAGATGGATCAGATGAGGCGTTGGAGAGTTACAGATTAGCTAAGAAGGATTTAAAGAGAGAGTTAAGAAGAGCAAGGAGGGGACATGAGCAGTCATTAGCAGGTAGAATTAAGGAGAACCCTAAAGCTTTCTATAGGTATGTGGGGAATAAAAGGATGACTAGGGTAAGAATAGGGCCAGTCAAAGACTGAAGTGGGAAGTTGTGTGTGGACCCTGTGGAGATCGGAGAGGTGCTAAATGAGTATTTCTCATCTGTTTTCACTCGCGAAAAGGAGAATATTGTAGAGGAGAAGACTGAGATACGGGCTGTTAGACTTGAAAGGATTGAGGTTAGTAAGGAGGAGGTGTTATTAATTCAAGAAGGTGTGAAGGTAGATAAATCCCCTGGCCCAGATGGGAGTTTTCCGAGGATTCTCTGGGAAGCTAGGGAGGAGTTGGCGGAGCCTTTGGCCTTGATCTTTGAGTCGTCATTGTCTACAGGTTTAGTACCAGAGGACTGGAGGATTGCAAATGTTGTGCCCTTGTTCAAGAAGGGCAGTAGAGATGACCCAGGTAATTATAGACCAGTGAGCCTTACGTCTGTTGTAGGAAAAGTTTTAGAAAGGATTATAAGAGATACGATTTATAATCATCTAGCAAGCAACAATTTGATGGGAGATCGTCAACCTGGATTCGTCAAGGGCAGGTCGTGTCTCTCAAATCTCATTTGAGTTTTTTGAGAAGGTGACCAAGAATGTGGATGAGGGTAGGGCAGTTGACGTGGTGTACATGGACTTCAGTAAAGCCTTTGATAAGGTTCCACATGGTAGGCTATTGGAGAAAATGCGGAGGCATGGGATTGAGGGAGATTTAGCAGTTTGGATTAGAAACTGGCTTTCTGAAAGAAGCCAAAGAGTGGTGGTTGATGGAAAATATTCAGCCTGGAGTCCGGTTACTAGTGGTGTGCCACAAGGATCTGTTTTGGGACCACTGCTGTTTGTCATTTTTATAAATGACTTGGATGCAGGCATAGGTGGATGGGTTAGTAAGTTTGCAGATGACACTAAAGTCGGTGGAGTGGTGGACAGTGTGGAAGAATGTTGCAGGTTGCAGGGAGACTTGGATAAACTGCAGAATTGGGCTGAAAGGTGGCAAATAGAGTTCAATGCAGATAAATGTGAGGTGATGCACTTTGGGAAGAATAATAGGAAGGCAGAATACTGGGTCAATGGAAAGATTCTTGGTAGTGTGGATGTGCAGAGGGATCTTGGTGTCCAGGTACATAGATCCCTGAAAGTTGCCACCCAGGTTGATAGTGCTGTTAAGAAGGCATACGGCGTGTTAGGTTTCATTGGTAGAGGGATTGAGTTCCGGAGCCGTGATGTCATGCTGCAACTGTACAAAACGCTAGTGCGGCCTCACTTGGAATATTGCGTACAGTTCTGGTCGTCCCATTGCAGGAAGGATGTGGAAGCATTGGAAAAGGTGCAGAGGAGATTTACCAGGATGTTGCCTGGTCTGGAGCGAAGGTCTTATGAGGAAAGGCTGAGGGACTTGGGTCTGTTCTCATTGGAGAGAAGGCTAAGAGGGGATTTAATAGAGACATACAAGATGATCAGAGGATTAGATAGGGCGGACAGTGAGAGTCTTTGTCCCAGGATGATGACGTCGGCTTGTATGAGGGGGCAAAGCTGCAAATTGAGGGGTGATAGATTTAAGACAGATGTCAGAGGCAGGTTCTTTACTCAGAGAGTGGTCAGGGCGTGGAATGCCCTGCCTGCCAATGTAGTTAACTCAGCCACATTAGGGGCATTTAAACAGTCCTTGGATAAGCATATGGATGATGATGGGATAGTATAAGGGGATGGGCTTAGATTAGTTCACAGGTCGGCGCAACATCGAGGGCCGAAGGGCCTGTTCTGCGCTGTATTGTTCTATGTTCTATGTTTATGCAGTGATTCCCTTACACATGGTGTAACCTGCTCAATGGATGTGCTGACCACAATGTCCTCAGCAGCATAGATGCTCCACTGTGAGTTTTTCTTATTTTTATCATCCGTTGCTAAGTGCAACTCCTTTCATCACAGGTTCTGCTTGGAGACCCGGATTCCCAGTGAGTGTCTCTACAGAGACAGTAGGAACTGGCGATGCTGGAGTCCAAGATAACAAGGTGTCGAGCTGGATGAACACAGCAGGCCAGGCAGCATCCGAGGAGCAGGAAAGCTGACGTCTCGGGTCTGTACCCTTCTTCAGAAAAGTGTCTCTCCATTGTGGTTTTCTGTGATGTCACTCTTTGCTTTGTGCTGGGCTCCTAATCCTGGACTTCAATTCATCCAATTCTATTCCCACGCTGCTCCAAAATCGCCAAAATATGTACTCACTCGGGCTGTGCCTCATTCCAGATGTGATCTCTCCTTCTTGACTGTGCAAAGCTTACTGATATACATGGCTACAGTAGAGAGTTTTTTTAATCAATGATGAAATTAAGGGTTATGGGAAAAGGGAGGAAAGTAGAATTGATGATTATCAGATCAGCCATGATCTCGTTGATGGGCTGAATTGTCTGTTTCAGCACATAAATCTTAGAGTCTGACATATCAATTACTTCGGTTTCCTAGCTACACTGAGAAATGCAAGAAATACACTTGCAGCAGCTCCAACATTTTCAGTCCTAATTGTGATTATTTTCAACTTCTGAGAACTTGAAGACACAACGTGGTGCCAGCTTTTGTGTATAAAATCCCAAATGTTTTAGATGAGTATGATTCTGATTTATACTGAAAAGTCAAAGTAAAGTTAGAACCAGTGTAAGTGAAAAATTGTATCATGTAAAGTTGAAGTGGTGACCATAACAGTAAACACATCACCACCTGCAAGCTCCCTTCACAGTTCTGACTTGGAAATACATCACCATTCCTTTACTGTCACTGGGTCAAAATCCTAAATTCCCTCATGAACGATATTGTAGATCAACCCACAACAGGTTTAAGAAAGCAGCTAAACGCCACCTTCTCAAGGGCAACCATGGACAGGCAATAAATGCTAACCAGCCAGCAACACTCACATCCCATGAATGAAAAAAATGCTCCAACACATGATGAATTGGGAAGCTGATGGTGTCACAAAGTTATCTGAGACATTCAAATTAAAAGAGAAGACTGAGCATTCTCAGAGGCTCTAGGAAAGAAACAGTCAGCTATATATTTGAACAGAAGAGAGGGGATTGATAGGAGCTGAATGATGACACCAGAAGAAAACGCAGACACACTTTTTTAAAAAAGTTTGTACATATCAGCTTTCCTGCTCCTCTGATGCTGCCTGGCCTGCTGTGTTCTTCCAGCTCCACACTGTTATCTCTGACTCCAGCATTGGCAGTTCTTACTATCTCTGAGTGAGTTATAACCCCACTGTGAAGCCATTTTCTGAAGAATGGATCCTGACCCAAAACGTCAGCTTTTCTGCTCCTCTAATGCTGCCTGGTCTGCTGTGTTCCTCCAGCTCGACACTGTGTTCTCTCTGACTCCAGCATCGGTAGTTCTTACTATCTCTGTATATATCAGATGTAGATTTGGCCTTGAGGAGAGCAACTTACTTGAGTAATAATGGATACGTTGTCCATCATAAGCAAAGAAGCTACACATAGGATATTGTGGTATTAAAGAATCCAATAGACATTTTATACAGCTAGCTGTTACAAGCAATAGTGAGGTTTCTTAGACATCCAAATGTCTGGGCAAACTAAGCTATTGCTTGCAACAGGGGACATACTTTCAGAAACATGTCATGTTTCCAGTGATCCCAATTCAGATGGAATATGCAATCTTCTATATCCTTGGTAACATACTCTGATAGAGTATTCTGATCATGAGAGATAACTCACCAACTCTCTTTTTCCAAAGATAAAACTTAGCCCCAGTGGGTATACATGGTTGTATGAAGCAGCTGTTGTCAATCAATAGTTTGGAGGTTTGGAGAATTGACAATTCATCCTAGCCTGGTGATCATACACCCATCAGTTCTGAAGAAGTCATATTGGACTTGAAATGCGAACTATGATATTCTGTCTATAGGTGCTGCTAGACCTGCTGAATTGTGCCAGCATTCTGTGTTTATTGGGAAAGTATGTGTTGTTTTCTGTTGCACTTGTTTGACAACTTGGTTGTCTTCCTGCTAGTTAGAATCATAGAATCAAACATAGAAGATGCCTTTCGGCCCATTGAGTCAGCTCTGACCGAATTACCCTAAATCTACACAAGTCCTACTTTCAAGGCCAAGGACCAAGTGCTTAAATGTCGTGACATTTCAAATGTGCATCTAATTACTTTTTAAAGGTTGAGGCTTCCCACCTCACCTACCCTCCCCAGCCAGTGCATTCCTGATTCACACCACCTTCTGGGTGGAAGAACATTCCCTCAAACCTCCTCTAAATCTTCTACATCCTTGTTATAACACCCTTGTTATTAACCTTCAACTAAGTAGAACAAATCTTCCTATTCTCTCATGGTGCTCACTATCCAGCATGCGCTGTTCATCCCTAGCTGTCCTTAAGGTGGTGTGCACTGCCTTCTTGAACTACTGCAGTCCATGTGCTGAGACGCGCAAGCTATCAGGGAAGAAATTCCAGAATTTTAGCCCAAATTTTTATACGTTTGTCTGTGTCCCTCATAATCTTATACACTTCAATCAGGTCCCTTCTCAGCCTTCTCTGCTCCAAAGAAAACAATACAATCTCATCCAACCTCTAATCATAGTTAAAATGCTTCGTCTCGGGCAACATCCTGGTTAATCTCCTCTGCATACATCCCCCCGACCCGCAACTCCCCCAGTGCAATCACATCCTTCATTTTGTGCAGTGACCACAATTGCATTCGAGTTGAAGTTCCTTACTCCAGGTATGCATGATTGCTATGGTTGATGTTAGTCTGAGCTGGCTTTTGTTCCTTTGCATTGCAGTATAATGATCAATAATGACTTTATATGATATGGACTATTTGCAAGCCTGACAAATCTTTGCTGGTATCCAAGTATTTGTATTTCTAGTTTGCATCTCCTGTGAATCAAGAATCCAGAACAGAAGGACTGGAATGAGGTAACTTTGTCTTTTCTTTTTGGTTTTTGGTGATAATATCACGTTGACTGCATTCATCAATTCAGCATTCAGTCCTAGGTCTAGGTCTAGGTCTGTGGCAAACTGCTAGTTAGAACCAATCCAAAGCTGTTTTTCTCCGCTCAACCCCAAAGCACCTGGTGTTATTTATCTCTTAAAAGTACCAAATCTATCTTTAAAAAGAAAATAATATATGCTCTTGTTTAATCAATAAATGACCAAACAGTTCTAATTTTATTTAGATTGCTGTTCAAACAACATTATTGTTTCACTCTTTGCAAAAAAGCAGGCTTAAATTCTATTTTCCACTTTATATTTGAAATAAATGTATGTAATCATTGCAGACAGAAATAATTAATTTGAAAGGGTAAGCACATAATATTGCAGGTTTAGACTTGGCCAGAGTCCATCTTTAGAAAGTGTTACCATTGTTTGATTTGATTTACTCTTGTCATACATACCTAAGTGCACTTAAAAGTTTGATTTTGTGAGCAGTACAGGCAAATCGTAGTTTACAAGGACACGCGGATCACAAGGTGTTTAGACAGAGCAAGGCATATAAGGTTACGGTGGCACAGGAGGTGCACAGAAGCAAGATCAACACTAAATTTGAGCTTAGAGAGGTCCATTCAGCAATCTGATAACTGGGAAGAACCTGTCCTTGAACCTTGATATGTGTGTTTAAGCTTCTGTATTTTCTGCCTGATGGGTAGAAGTTGGAAGAGAATGTTACTGGGATGGGGTGGGTCTTTGAGAATATTGGCAGCCTTTATGCAGCAATGAGAAGTATAGATAGAGTCCATGGGTGGGAGGTTGGCTTTTGTGATGGTCAGTGCTATGTACACAACTTTCTGTAGTTTCTTACGGTCCTGGGCAGAGCATTTGCATACCAGCTGTTATGCATCCAGATAGAATGCTTTCTGCAGTGCATCTGTAAAGATTGGTGTGGGTCGTTATGGACATGCTGAATTTCCTAAGCCTCCTGTGGAAGAAAAGGCGTTGTTGTGCCTTCTTGACCGTCACATTTACATGGGCAGTCCAGGACAGGTTGTTAGTTTTAGGTCTCCTAGGAACATTACACTCTTGACCGTCTCCACTTCAGCTCCATTTGTAGTACAAATGAACACAGCCTTTCAAAACTTGTGGATGACAAAATGTGGAGATATCCTCAGTCGTAGGAACCATAAGAAGCACATTTCCCATTTGTTGACAGCGTAGATGTGAACTTTGAATAGGGTAGTAATAAATTTCTGAAGGCTATAGATTGTAAGACCATAAAAAATAGGAACAGGATTAGACCATTTGGCTTTTCCAGCTGCTCCACCATTCAATAGAATCACGGCTAATCCAACATTCCACGCATCTACTTTCCTGCATTTTCTCCATAACCCTTGATAACCCAACTGATCAAGAATCTGTCTATCTCAGCCTTAAATGTACACAAGGACTCCACCCCAACAGCTCTCTGTGGCAATGGGTTACACAGGACATAGAACATAGAAGTGTACAGCACTGGAATGGGTCCTTCAGCCCACGATGTTGGGCCAAACATGACACCAAATTAAACTAACCCCTTCTGCCTGCCAAGTCTATTCCTTAGAGGCACCCTACACCGTTAAGCATCTTGGGGCTGAAAAGGGCTTCCTGAGCACAGGAGTAGGTGAGAATTGTTTTTTCGATTGAAGTGAATGGTTTTGATGGTTCTGGAATTCCCAGCATTTCCTTTGGATGGTAGCTGTTCAGTTTGCATAGTGGCGTGAAGGTTTTTTAAACATCCAAGGTGAAACAGGGTTGCATGTAGAGATCTGCCTCCTCTCCACTGATCCTCTCCTCTATCCATCCTCCATCCGCCTCCCCCTCTCTCCCTACTTATTTCAGAGCCCTCTTCCCCTCCCCCATTTCTGATGAAGGGTTTAGGCCCGAAACGTCAAGTTTTCCTGCTCCTATGATGCTGCTTGACCTGCTGTGTTCATCCAGCCCCATGCTTGTTATCTTGCATGTAGCACAAGGGTGTGGAATGTTCTGTAACTTTATGCCTGAGCACTGATTTGGAATTGAATGGGTTTATACCTGTGTAGGCTCCAAAGCGTCTGAAGTTGTTTGTTTCCTGTAGACTGGCTTGCATTGTTTATAGCTGAGACGTGAATGGGGGTCTTCCTTTAGTTTCAGTTAGTTAACCCCTGTCCCAGATATCTGCCCCTGGGCTTGTATATTTCCCAGTCTGTCCCAGCCAGCCTCTTCCTGGCTCTGTTGCAGCCCATGTTTTCTGGAGTCCCAGTGACTTTAATCCAATATAATATAATTGCTACAAATTCTGCCTTCAAAGGGGTTTAACTCCATGGTATATCCACAAACTTATGGGGATTTTTGCCCCATCTTACAACCCATGTCTGCAAATGATCTATATCCTGCTGTATCCTTTGACAACCTCCTACACTATCCACAACTCCACTGATCTTTGTATTGTCTGCAAACTTGCTAACCCACCAGCTTACATATAAATTGACTGAAAATATGTCACAAACAGCAGAGGTCCCAGTATGGATCCCTGCAAAACACCACTAGATACAGACCTCAAGCCTGAAAAACACACTTCGATCGCTATCTTCTGGCTTCTATGAGCAAGCCAATTCTGAATCCATGCAGCTAAGTCACCATGGGTCCCATTGCATCTTAATCTTCTGGATGAGCCTAACATGAGGGACCTTGTCGAGGTTAGTTGACTCTCCGAGCTGGTTTGTTGTTCCGCAGACATTTCATTACCCTGCTGGGTAACACCATCAATGCAGCCTCCGATGAAGCGTCGGTGTGTTTTCCTACCTGGTTTTTAAACTCTGGAGTCCGTTGAGCTGGATTGTCTCACTTCCGGTTTTCCTTCGTAGTGGAGTGTATATGGGGTTGAGTTCTATGTGTTTATTGATGGCTTTCGAAAGCCATGCTTTTCCAAATGCATGTTAATCCTATCCCTAAGAATTCTCTCCAATAGCTTCCCAACCACTGACGTAAGACTCACCAGTCTATAGTGTCCTGGATTATCCCTATTTCTCTTTTTGAACAGAGAAACAACATTAGCTACTCACCAGTCCCCTGGGATCTCTCTAGTGGTTAGTGAGGATACAAAGATCTTGGTCGAAGTTCCAAAGACACTCAACCCTCCAAGAGAAGAAGTTCCTCCTCATCTCAGTCATAAATTGAGATTTATTGAACTTTATTCTGAGACTAATCCTAGACACTCCAGGCGGGGAAACATTCTCTCAGCAATTACCCTGTCAAGCCCCTTAAGACTTCTTTACATTTCAATGAGATCACCTTTCATTTTTTTGAGCTCCAGTGAATACAGTCCCAACCAGTTTAGTCTTTGCTCGTAAGACAATCTCTCCATATTGAAGGATCATCCTAGTGAACCTTCTATGAACGGGATCCAATGAAATTATACCATCCCTTAAATAAGGAGATCAAACAAAAGCTGCTCACAATACTCCAGATGTAGCCTCGCCAGCACCTTGTACAGTTGCAGTAAGACTTCCCCACTCTTATATACCAACCCTCTTGAAATAAGGGTCAATATTCCACTTGCTTTCCCAATTAACTGCTGCACCTATGTGCTAGCTTTCTGTATTTTGTGCATAATTACCCCCATGGCTCAGTGGTTAGTACTGCTGCCTCACAGTGCCAGGGACCTGGGCTCGATTCCAGCCCTCGGTGACCGCCTGTGTGGAGTTTGCACATTCTCCCTGTGTCTGTGTGGGTTTCCTCTGGGTGCTCAGGTTTCCTCCCACAGTCCAAAGATGTGCAGGGTAGGTGGATTGGCAATGCTAAATTGCCCATAGTGCCCAGGGATGGTTAGGTTAGGTCTGTTAGACATGGGAAATGCAGAGTTAGGGGAATGGGTTTGGGTGGGATGCTCTTCAGAGGGGCAGTATGGACTTGTTGGGCTGAATGGCCTGTTTCCACAATGCAGGGAGGGATTCTATGATTCTAAGTCCCTTTGTGTGCGGTTTTTTCTCCATTTAAACAATTGGCTGTTCTTTGGTACTCCCTTCCAAAAAGAACAACTTCACATTTTCTCACATTGTACACCATCTACAAACTTATTGCCCACTTACTTAACCCATCAATTTCTTTCTTTAAACAGTTTATATCCTTCTCAAAACCTGCGTTTCCATCTATTTTTGTACTGTCGGCAAATTTTGGCTGCATTACATTCATTTCCTTCTTCCATGTCGTTAATATAATTTGTAAAAGTTGTGATCCCAGGACTGACCTCTGTGGAACATTACCAACCTGAAAAAGAATGCCTTATCTCTACTCAGAGATAGCAAAAACTGTAGAGCCTGGATTTCTGAAGAAGGGTCCTGACCCAAAACGTCAACTTTCCTGCTCGTCTGATGCTGCCTGACCTACTGTGTTTCTCCAGATCTACACTGTATTGTCCCTTATCTCCACTCATTGTTTCTGCATGAATTAGTGAATTCTCTATAAATGCTAAGGTAGTAGCTCCAATCTGTGGGCTCTTATGAATTAGCCTTTTATGCAGTATCTCATAAAATGCCATTTTCTGCCTCCCTGTATTTTTGAAAAGGGCTATCACATTAGCAGTTTTGCAATTCTCTGAGACTTTTGCAGAATCCAATGGGTTTTTTTTTGGAAAATTGCAACCAATGTATCCAGTATCTCTGTAGCTTCTTGTTTTAGGATCCTAGGATGCAAGCCATCAGGGACATTGGACCGATTTGCCTTTAGCCACATTATTTTGTCTAATACTACTTCTTTAGTATTGGTGACAGTATTTCATCGATTCACAGATTTTTACAGTACAGAAGGAAACGATTCAACTCATCATGTCTGTATCAGCTCCCAAAAGAATTACCCAGGTAGTCCAACACTCCTGCCCTATCTCTGTATTTCCAGGGATGTTTGAAGTATCTTCCACCATTAGGAATGATGCAAAATATCAGTTTAACTCCTCTGCCATTTCCTTGTTTCCCAGTCTCCCCAGATTCATTTTCTAAGGGGCTTATGTTCACTTTGACTGCTCTCTTCCTTTTGATATATTTAAAAAAGCTCTTATTGTCAGTTCTTATTATTCCTTGCTAGTTTGCCCACAGAGCTTATTTTCTCTATTTATTATCTATTTTGAATTTATCCCAGTCTTCAGGGCTATCACTGACTTTGGCCTCCTTCTATGCATTTTTTTCAACTTAATACTTTATCAAACTACTTTAGTTAGCCATAATTGGTTTATCCCTCTCTTGGAATCTTCTTCCTTTCTGGGATATATTTTTACTGATGGTTTACTCCTTAAATGTCTGCCACTGCTTGCTTACTGTCATTCCTGATAATCAATCCACCCAGTTCAGTTTAGCTAACTCTATCCTCATTTCATCATAAGACCTTTGATTTAATTTAAATACAGTTGCTTCTGACCCACGTTTCTCACTGTCAAGCTGAATATTAAAGTTACCTCCTAAGGGACATTTTACTCTGAGGTCATTTATTAAACCTGCCTCATTACCAAATTCAAGATAGCCTGCTCCCTGGCTGACTCTGTGACCTATTGTTCTAGGAAATTATTCCTAATGCACTCAGCGAATTTGCTATCATAACTACCCTTTCAAATTTGATTAACTTAATCAACATTAAGATTAAAGTCTCTGATAATTATTTCTCTTTTTTTCATGCTCCTATTATTTTCTAATTTATAGCCTTTCCCACAGAGTGAATACTGTTTGAGGGTCTGTACAGTACTCCAACCAATGTTTTCTTTCCCTTTCTGTCTTATACCTCCACCCAAATGAAGTCTACATCCTCCAAACCTAGATCATCTCTCACAACTGTTCTCATTTCATTTAATAGTGATAGCCCACCATCTTTCCATCTCTCCTGTCTTTCTGAAAGGTCAAATATTCTTCAATGTATAATGAGCAGATAAATCAAGAAGTTCTTGATGTATAGAAGAAAATAATTTGGCCCTGAGTTCATGTCAGCTGTCTGTAGAGCAATTCAGACATTCCATGTGCATCTGTACAAGTGGTTTTCCTCAAGTGCCCATCAATTTCATACTTCTCATCAATTGCAGTAAATTCCAACTCATTACCCCTCACTGCTTTATAAAGTTCTTCCCCTCAGTACCATTACTTTTTCATCTTCCAGCTATTAAACTACACTTATTTGTGCTATTCTTAGATTGATCAAATATATTATTAATATCCAAAGATTTGAATGTCTAACTTCTTAGTTTCCTTTTGCATTTTTAACAATTTTCGGTTGCTCCTTCCAAAATCCAATGTCTTATGTTATTTAAATATTGTCCATTCTATCTTCCTGTCTTCCCAATATTACATACAATTATCATTGTCAACTATAGTTTTTGTTAATGCCTCCTATAAATTTTGATGCGGCCAATTCCCAAAACCACATCATTCATATACATTGTGAATAGTGATCACTTTGACTGCATTGCTTCTATTGCTTGACCAATATTTGTGAGCCAACTTCAATCATTGAAGAACCCTATTCTGTGAACAAAAGGAAAAGCTTTTTTATTAATTATAAATATAATTCATTGAAGATTTCTGGTTGATGTGAAAATATTGTATGAGATAACCTTCGATCATCAATTGTTCATTGTTTATCCTTCTCAAAGTCAAACATTATTTAGTTAATGCTTTACTTTGCCACAAATCCTTATCTGATAATTTACACTGCTATCGAGCATTTCTGGAAAACTTGCTGACATTCTAAATTTAACAACCGTTTTGATGTTAGTGTGACTGGCCTTATTCTTTTGAGTTATATTCTTGATTTCCAGTAGTCGTTCTCTGCATAATCTTAAGGTTTTTGACAAAATTCAGGACTTGCTCAAGATTATTAGATGAAATAACCTTGTATCATCTCTAACAATTAGAAAAACTAAGTCTTAGTGCAAACAAAATAATCCAAAGCCAATTTTAGGCCACAGTGACACTTTTCCCACTTCTCAAATTTCATCACACAGGTTCTGGAAGGCACTCGGTCGTAGGCCATATCACTAGACATTCCTACATGTATTAATCTCCTCAGGATTGAGGGGCATTAGAAATCATCATCTTCAAGGTAGTCTGATGGTTTCCTCCTATACTGAGAGCATAGTACATGGCACAGAACAGCACAGCACAGGAATGGGCCCTTTGGGTTATTGTAACAAGTTATTGTTATCACTAAATGTATTACCTTCACATTTATGTCTTCGGATCATCTATTCTACACTCACATATAAGGAAGCTATTTTTACTCTATATGTAAAAAGTAGCTAGATTCTGTGAAAATTTTAATTCTCAACAGTCGTGAATCAAGGACTAAATTAAAGGTATTTTGAAAGATTTTATTAGACTTTTTAAAAAGTTTATACAAACAATTCAATCAGTCAGTAGAGTACAAAGTCTACATTTATGAACATACAAATAAAATTCAAATATTTTAATTAGCAAGTATAAATGTAGATCTTGAGACAGGTGGAAAAGGCCTCAGAATTGAAAGTAACTTAAATAAAAGTCCCAAATTTGAGATTTTTGAAGGGTATTATCAGCTGTGTGCTCCAGAAGTAAGGCAGTTTTGTGATATATTTACTGGTGAAAATAATCATGTATCTTTATTGAAATTTAGGTGCATATACTAATGATAAGGCAGTTAAATTTATTTGAAATTCTGTTCCAGAATGAATTAAATTCCTCTAAGATTCTGGACTTGTATCCTGATGCTGGGTCCAGAAACCAGAGTATTAATTAAATTTGTAGGTCACATCTGAAAAGTACAATGATCTGACTTCTATTTCAACTCAGATAAAACATTAACTGAACTAACAATTGAATACAAGTTATATCTGTAACCAGTATATTCAAAGTTTTTAATGTTCTGGTTTACTGTTTCAAAGACCAATTTAGAGAAATTTTAATCTTTAAACTAAGAAGACAGCAGGCAGATATAACTATAGCTTGCTTATCAGTACTTTAATGCTATACTTGTTTTAAAGAAACTAATCTATTTTGTTTGATATGCTGCTTTCAATGGTCTTTGCATAGCCATTGTAAAGTCCATTCTTCATTTCTTTCAGGTCAGAAGCAGCTTTGTCATCCCGCTGCGCTGATTTTCTGTATGTCTGTATAATAAAATAGGAGAATATTTCACCAGACAGATTTTGGAGAAAAAAAGGGTAAATAATGTCATTGAAATCTTATGCTAAAATACATCAGAGATAAAAGGTACTGCACCTCCCCAGTCACGAACCATTTCAACTCCCCCTCCCATTCCTCAGACGACATGTCCATCCTGGGCCTCCTGCAATGCCACAGTGATGCCACCCGAAGGCTGCAGGAACAGCAAATCATATTCAGCCTGGGAACCCTGCAGCCCAATAGTATCAATGTGGATTTCACAAGCTTCAAAATCTCCCCTCCCCCAACCGCATCCCAAAACCAGCCCAGCTCGTCCCCGCCTCCCCAACCTGTTCTTCCTCTCACCTGTCCCCTCCTCCCACCTCAAGCCCCACCCCCATCTCCTATCGACTAACCTCATCCCGCCCCCTTGACCTGTCCGTCCTCCCTGGACTGACCTATCTCCTCCCTACCCCCCCAACCTACACTCACCTTTACTGGCTCCATCCCCGCCTCTTCGACTTGTCTGCCACCTCTCCACCTATCCTCTCCTCTATCCATCCTCTATCCGCCTCTCCCTATTTATTTCAGAACCCTCTTCCCCTCCCCCATTTCTGATGAAGGGTCTAGGCCCAAAACGTCAAGCTTTCCTGCTCCTATGATGCTGCTTGGCCTGCTGTGTTCATCCAGCCCCACGCCTTGTTATCTAAAATACATCACTTCACTTCTCTCTATTACATTCTATCTACCACTTATCTGGCCATTTGGCTAGCTCATGTTCTTTTACAACCAATTGATATTATTTTCACTGTTTGCTACTCCTTCAAGTTTAGTATCCTTGGCATACATATCCTTGGAATACATAGCCTGTATTCCTATATTCGAGTCATTTACAAATATCAAAAAAAGTGGTCCAAGTACTGGCCCTTCGGAACATGGGAATAGAAGAAATGGGAGTGGTTCATTTGGTCCAACAAGCCTGCTCCAAGTAGCTGATCTTCTACCTCAATGTCATTTTGCTGAAGTAACTTTAGATCCCTTAATATCTTTTGTAACTGGTAATGTATCAGTCTCTTGATTATACTCAAATGACTAAGCAAACACAGTCTCTGGTGCAGAGAATTCAAAAGATTCACCACCTTCTGATTGAAGAAATTCCTCCTCATAAAATAAGCAACAAAGACACTGAGGAACAGATTAGGAGGCAGATTTTGGAAAGGTGCAGAAGTAATAGGGTTTTGTCATGGGTGACTTCAACTTCCCTAATATCGACAGGAACCTCCTAAGTACAAATAGTTTGGATGGAGCAGATTTTGTCACATCTATCCAGGAAGGATTTCTGACTGAATATGTAGATAGGCTGACTAAAGGCGAAGTCATATTAGATTTAGTGTTAGGCAACAAACCAAGCCAGGTGTCAGATCTCTTGGTAGGACAGCATTTTGGTGATAGTGATCACAACACCCTAACCTTTACTAAAGTCATGGAGAGGGACAGGAGTAGATGGTATGGAAAAGTATTTAATTGGGAGAGGGGGAATTATCATGCTACTGGGCAAGAACTGCGGAGGATAAATTGAGAACAGACGTTCCCAGGGAAATGCACAACAGAAATATGTGGAGGTTGTTTAGAGAGCACTTGCTACGAGTTCTGGATAGGTTTGTCCCACTGAGGCAAGGAAGGGATAGTAAGGTGAAGGAACCTTGGATGACAAGACATGTGGAACATCTAGTCAAGAAGAAGAAGGAAGCTTACTTAAGGTTGAGGAAGCAAGGATTGGACAAGGCTTTAGAGGGCTACAAGGTAGCCAGGAAGGAACTGAAGAATAGACTTAGGAGAGCTAGAAGGGGGTATGAAAAAGCCTTGCAGGTAGGATTAAGGAAAACCCCAAGACATTGTATACTTATGTGAGGAACAAGAGGATAGCCAGAGTGAGGGTAGGGCCAATCAGCGATGGTAGAGGGAACTTGTGTGAGGAGTCGGAGGAGGTAGGGGAGGTCCTTAATGAATACTTTGCTTAGGTATTCACCAGTGAGAGGGACCTTGATGTTTGTGATATCTTGAACAGATTGATGTCAGGAAAGAGGTTGTGCTAGAAATTTTGAAAAACATGAGGATAGATAAGTCCCCTAGGCCAGACAGGATATGCCCAAGGTTGCTATGGGAAGCGAGGGAAGAGATTGCTGCGCCTTTGGCAATGATCTTTGCGTCCTCACTGTCCACTGGAGTAGTACCAGATGATTGGAGGGTGACAAATGTTATTCCATTGTTCAAGAAAGGGAATATGGATAATCCTGGAAATTACAGACCAGTCAGTCTGTCTTCTGTGGTGGGAAAATTATTGAAGAGGATTATGAGAGATAGTATTTATGATTATTTGGAAAAGCATAGTTTGATTAGAAATAGTCAGCATGGCTTTGTGAGAGGCAGGTCATGCTTCACATGTCTTACTGAATTCTTTGAGGATGTGACAAAACACATTGATGAAGGTCGAGCAGTGAATGTGGTGTGTATAGATTTTAGCAAGGCATTTGATAAGGTTCCCCATGGTAGCCTCATTCAGAAAGCCAGGAGATATGGGATTCGGGGAAATTTGGCTGTCTGGATGCAAAACTGGCAGCCCAATAAAAGACAGAGGGTGGTAGTAGATGGAAAGTATTCAGCTTGGAGCTCGGTGACCAGTGATGTTCTGCAGGGATCTGTTCTGGGACCTCTGATCTTTGTGATCTTTATAAGTGACTTGGATGAGGATGTGGAAGGGTGGGTTAGTAAGTTTGCCGATGACACGAAGGTTGGTGGAGTTGTGGATAGTGTTGTAGTTTGCAACGGGACATTGACAGGATCCAGAGCTAGGCAAAGAAGTGGCAGATGGAATTCAACCCAGAAAAGTGTGAAGTGATTCATTTTGGTAGGTCAAATTTGAATGCAGAATACAGGGTTAATGGCAGGATTCTTGGCAGCATAGAGGAACAGAGGGATCTCATGGTCCACGTCCATAAATTCCTCAAACTTGCTACCCAAGTTGATAGGGTTATTAAGAAGGCGTAGGGTGTATTGGCTTTCATTGGCAGGGGAATTGAGTTTAAGAGCTGCGGGGTTATGCTGCAGCTCAATAAAACCCCGGCTGGACCACACTTGGAATATTAGTTTCCTGCTCCTATGATGCTGCTTGGCCTGCTGTGTTCATCCAGCCCCATGCTTGTTATCTTGGAATATTGTGTTCAGTTCTGGTCACCTCATTATAGGAAGCATATGAAAGCTTTAGAGAGGGTGCAGAGGAGATTTACCAGGATGCTGCCTGGACTGGAGGGCAGGTCTTATGAGGAAAGGTTGAGGGAGCTAGGGCTTCTCTCATTGGAGCAAAGAAGGATGAGAGGTGACTTGATAGATGTTTACAAGATGATGACAGGCATAAATACAGTGGATAGCTAGAGACTTTTTCCCAGGGTGGAAATGACTATCATGAGGGGGCATAATTTTAAGGTGATTGGAGGAAGGTATAGGGAAGATGTCAGAGGTAGGTTCTTTACACAGAGAGTGGTGGGTGCGTGGAATGCGCTGCCAGCGGTGATAGTGGAGTCAGATACATAAGGGACATTCAAGCAACTCTTGGATAGGCACATAGATAATAGTAAAATGAAGGGTATGCAAGGTAGTTTGATCTTAAAGTGGGTTAATAGGTCGGCACAACATTGTGGGCCAAAGGGCCTGTACTGTGCTGTATTGTTCTATGTTCTTAACTTTCTAAATACTTAATTTGAAATTGTATTCCCTGGTTCTACACATCCCAAGCAGGAGAATCATCCTGCATCTACCTTTTGAGCCTTATCAGAATATTGTATGCTTAAACTAGATCACGTCTTGATTTCTAAACACTCAAGGACCTAGGTACTGTCTCCTCATAGGGTGATCCAGCCATCTCAAGGTTCAGTCTGATTGGACTGCCTCCATGGTAAGCATATTCTTCCTGAGATAAGGAGATCAAATAGTCCAAATGCGGTCTCGCCAAGTCTCTATATAATGGCAGCAAGACCTATTTTGCTCCTGTACATAAATCCCCCTGCATTAAAGGCCAACGTATTATTTGCATTCCTAATTGATTAGTGCATATGCATATTAGCTCTCTCTGATTTATGAACAAGGATACCCAGGTTGCTTTGGATATCAACAACACTCAATCCTTCAGCTTTAAAAGAAGTTATACACTTCTGTTTTTGAAGCCAAAGTAAATAACTCCACATTTTTCCACATTATATTCTATGTGCCATGTTCTTGCCCACTCACTCAGCCTGTATAAATCCCCTTCACATTCTCCTCATGATTCTCATTGCCACCTAGTTTTGTATCCAGCACACTTAGAAATATGAAATTTGGTCCCCATATTCTCATTGATATAAATTTTGAATAATTAAGGCCAAAGCATTGATCCTTGCAGTACCTCACATGTCATTGCTGACCAAACTGAGGGAAATCTTTCTATTTATACTGTTTTCTGTCTGTCAAACAATTCTTAATCCATGTCATTATATCAATACCCCCTCCCAAAACAAAATCCCATATGCTCTAATTTTGTGGTGAGGTGATGGCTGAGTGGTATTATTGCTGGAATATTAATCCAGAGATCCAGGTAACGTTCTGGCAACCCAGGTTCGAATCCTGCCATGGCAGATGGTGGAATTTAAATTCAATTTTTAAAAATCCTAAATTAAGCCGAATGATGACCATAAGACCATTCTTAATTGTTGGAAAAAGCATCTGGTTCACTAAGGTCCTTCAAGGAAGAAAACTGCCATCCTTATCTGGTCTGGCCTACATGTGACTCTAGACCTACAACAATGTGTTTGACTCTTAATCATTGGGGATGGGTATGAAATGCTGGCCCAGCCAGGGACGCCCCCATACCATGAATGAATAAAGGAATTTAAAAAAAAGAATGTTGCTTCCTAACCTGTATGGGGCATTCTTGAAAACCTTAGAAAATCCAAATACACATCATCAACCTACTTTCCCTTATCTATTCATGCATTTATATCCTCAAAAAATGCCAACAGGCTTGTCAAATATAATTTTCCTTTCTGAACTCCATGTTGAATTTGCCCAATCCTAACATTAGTTTCTAAGTGTCCAGTTATCACATTCTTTATAATAGATACTGGTATTTCCCCCACTGTTAAGCTAACAGGTCGCTGTTTTCGCTCTCTGTTTTAGATGCTAGGGATAGATTTTCTAACTTGCAAACTGCAGGAACTCTTCTCGAATTCCTATAGTGTGAAAGTAGGCCATTCAGCTCAAGTTCACACCGACACTTTGAAGAGCATCCCACCCAGACCCACCCCTATCCTATCCCTGTAACCCTGCATTTCCCATGGCTAACCCATCTAGCATGCATATCCCTGGATACTATGGGTAATTTAGCATGGCCAATCTGCTAATCTGCACATCTTTGGACTGTGGGAGGAAACACATGCAGACACAGGAAGAATGTGCAAACTCCACATAGGCAGTCAACCCAGGATGGGTTGAACTCAGGTTCCTGTAATGTGAGGCAGCAGTACTAACCACTGTGCCGCCCAAAATCTAGAATGCCACCCAAGTTCTAGAATCTGAAGAATTTTTGAAGATGACTACCAATGTACTCATTATTTCTACAGCTATTTCTTTCAACATTCTGAGATATAAATCAACAGATCCAGCAGTTTTCAGCTTCTAGTATGATTTGGTTTCTCTCGTGCAATTTTTTTAGGCACTATTAGATTTTTTCAGTTCCTCATTCTTGCCAGCCCCTAGGTTCTGTATATACATCTTGTATATTTTCATCTGTGAAGATATGTAGTGTAGACATAAATTGCATATTAGTTCTCACCATTTTTAATTCCCTATTTTAAGTTTTGCTGAATTTAAAAATGTTTCCAATCCTCAGGTTTGCTGGGGTTGTTTTGGCAACCCTCATGACCTCTTTCTTTGAACCAATACAGTTTTTAAGTTCCCTTGCTGGTCATACTTAGATCATATTTAGTCATCTGCTACACTTTTGTGCCTGAAAGGAATGTAAATTTGTTGCAAACTATGCATTAATTTTTCACAAGCTAGCCATTGGATGTCTACCAGCTGACCTTTTAATCTAGCACAGACAGTTTTCCCTTGTACATTATAGATAACAAGCATGGGGCTGGATGAACACAGCAGGTCAAGCAGCGTCATAGGAGCAGGAAAACTTGACG
>JAHRHZ010000030.1:1370751-1384292 GCA_024137785.1 Ginglymostoma cirratum | reverse complement strand
TATCCTCTCCTCTATCCATCCTCTATCCGCCTCCCCCCTCTCTCCCTATTTATTTCAGAACCCTCTTCCCCTCCCCCATTTCTGATGAAGGGTTTAGGCCCGAAACGTCAAGTTTTCCTGCTCCTATGATGCTGCTTGACCTGCTGTGTTCATCCAGCCCCATGCTTGTTATCTCGGATTCTCCAGCATCTGCAGTACCTTTTATCTCTATATCATATACTAGTTTTTATGAGGGGCTGTCAAGGCAGAGTCATTAAGTATATTCAAAGCCAAAATAGACAGCTATTTAATCAGTATGGGAATCTAGGATTATGAGGGAAAAGGGCAGGGAAGTGGAGTTGAGGATTATCAGATCAGCCATGATCTCATTGAATGGTGGTTCAGATTTGATGGCTGAATCAACTTCATCTGCTCCTATGTCTTATCATAGAATCCCTACAGTGTGAAAACAGGCCCTTCGGCCCAACAAGCCCACACCGATTCTTAGAGAATCCCACCCAGACCCATTCCCCTATAACCCAACTAATATACACATCCCTGAACACTACAGGCAATTTAGCATGGCCAATCCACCATCTTTGGACTGTGGGAAGGAACTAGAGCACCCAGAGGAAACCCACGTAGACACAGAGAGAATGTGCAAATTCCACACAGTCACCCAAGAATGGAATCAAATCTGGGTCCCTGGTGGTGTGAGGTAGCAGTGCTAACCACTGAGCCACTATGCCATGTCTCTGCTCTAAGATTTATTGTGGCAGCAAACTCTCTCAAGCCTGCAATGCATGTGGGATAGAACATAGAACATTACAACGCAGTACAGGCCCTTCGGCCCTCGATGTTGCGCCGACCTGTGAAACCAATCTGAAGCCCATCTAACCTACACTATTCCATCATCATCCACATGTTTATCCAACGACCATTTAAATGCCCTTAAAGTTGGCGAGTCTACTACTGCTGCAGGCAAGGCATTCCATGCCCTTACTATTCTCTGAGTAAGGAATCTACCTCTGACATCTGTCCTATATCTATCACCCCTCAATTTAAAGCTACGTCCCTTCATGCTAGCCGTCACCATCCAAGGAAAAAGGCTCTCACTGTCCACCCTATCTAATCCTCTGATCATCTTGTATGTCTCTATTGTCACCTCTTAACCTTCTCTCTAACGAAAACAGCATCAAGTCCCTCAGCCTTTCCTCGTAAGACCTTCCCTCCTTATGAATACATAAACTATGTTGTCAATGAATAACTCATGTCATTCAATAGCTAACCTTTTCTTTACCTTGGTGGTTGAAGTAGACTTGACAGAGGACTGCTGCAGAATTAATATTTCATTGATTATTATCAAGTTATTGACATCAAAAAGGATAATGAATTGCTGTGGTCATGCATTATCTGCACTATAAAGGAAAGAAATTTCTTTTCATTTAATTCTTTTAATTTGATAAGTCACAGATAAAGTTAGGTAAGAGAGAGAGTTTTTAGAGTGACAGGATGGCAGGTCAGAACTGCCAAATGGAAGGTACCTGGGGCCCAGACAAACACATTTACAGGAAGTGACACCATCTGCAACAGATGCAACTCTATGTTTTGGAACTTGAGCAGCAGCTGAAGTCATTGTTGTTTATTCGTGAGGTAGAGGACTATCTCAATGCCACACATAGAGACAAAAACAGAAAATCCTGGAAAATCTCAGCAGGTCTGGCAGCGTCTGTGGACAGAAATCAGAGTTAACGTTTTGGGTCCAGTGACCCTTCCTCAGAAGAGATATAAAGACACATGAAGGGTGACTGATGCGCTACAGATTAGAAACGTACAGTAGGGAGGAAATAGGTGGCCACCAAGCAGTTTAAGAAAACCAGGTAGGTAGTGCAGGTGTCCTTGGAGTCTCAGTTGCTTGCTGATTGGTATTCTATTTGGAAACTGGTGAAGATAGGGAGATATGCTGATGGTTTTGGGCAGGGTTAAAACTAGTTTGTCAGGCTAGTCAGGAATCTGATGGGGGTAACCCAAATCAGAAGGAATTAAAGTTGGACCAGGAAATTTTAAAAAATGCTATGGAAATTTATAGGAGAAGCAAAGACTAGCATGGAGGTGTTTCAAAAACAAATGATGTCAAAAACACAAAGGGCACACTAACTGAATGCCTACAGCATTTGCGACAAAGTATATAAGAAGGAACATAGGAACAGGAGTGGGCCATTGAGCCTCTCAAGCCTGCTCCACCATTGAAAAGGATTCCAGCTTGATTTTTGACCTAACTTCACATGTCTGCCTTGGGCCCATATCCCTTGATACCCTTGCTAAATAAAAATTTGCCTATCTCAGATTTAAATTTAACAATTAAATTAGCATGGAACCCTATTACTCTTTGCATGTCAAAGTGCTTTCTAACATCTCTACTGAACAACTTGGCCCTAATTCTTTGACTATGCCCCTGGTTCTAGAACCTTCAATCATTTAAAACAGTTTATCATATTGTAGAGAGAACAAGGTGTAGATCTGTATGAACACAGCAGGGCAAGCACCATCAGAGGATCAGGAAAGCTGACGTTTCTGGTCTGGACCCTTCTTCAAAAATGGAGGGGAAGGTGATTCTGAAATAAATAGAGAGAGAGGGGGAGGCGGATGGAAGATAGATAAAGGAGGAGATAGGTGGAGAGGAGACAGACAGGTCAAGGAGGCAGGGTTGGAGCCAGTAAAGGTGAGTGTTGGTGGGGAGTTAGGGAGGGGATAGGTCGGTCCAGGGAGGACGGACATGTCAAGGAGGCGGGATGAGGCTAGTAGGTAGAAGATGGGGGTGGAGCTTGAGGTGAGAGGAGTGGATAGGTGGGAGGACAGGTTAAGGAGGCGGGTACAAGCTTGGCTGGTTTTGGGATGCGGTCAGGGGAGGGGAGATTTTGAAGCTTGTGAAGTCCACATTGACACCATGGGGCTGCAGGGCTCCCAAGCGAAATAATGAGATGCTGTCCCTGCAACTGTTAGGTGGCATCGTCGTGGCACTGCAGGAGGCCCAGGATGGACATGTCGTCCAAGGAGTGGGAGGAGGAGTTGAAATGGTTCACAACTGGGAGGTGCAGTTGTTTGTTGCGAACTGAGCGTAGGTGTTCCACAAAGCGGTCCCCAAGCCTCCCCGATGTAGAGGAGGCCACAACGGGAACAGCGGATACAGTGCAGGTGAACTTCTGTTTTATGTGGAAGGTCTTCTGAGGGCCTGGGATGGGGGTGAGGGGGAAGGTGTAGGGGCAGGTGTAGCACTTCCTGTGGTTGCAGGGAAAAGTGCTGGGGTGGTCGGGCTGGTCGGGAGTGTGGAGTGGCGAAGGCAGTCATGGAGAGAGTAGTCCCTCCAAAAAGCAGATAAGGGTGGGGAGGGAAAAATATCTTTGGTAGTGGGGTCAGATTGCAGATGGCAGAAGTATCGGAGGATGATGCGTTGGATCTGGAGGTTGGTGGGGTGGTACGTGAGGACGAGGGGGATTCTGTTTTGGTTATTATTGTGGGGAGGGGGTGTGAGGGATGAGTTGCGGGCAATGCGAGAGACATGGTCAAGGGTGCTTTCGACCACTGTGGAGGGAAAGTTGAGGTCCTTGAGAAACTAGGACATCTGGGATGTCCAGAAGTGGAATGCCTCATCTCGGGAGCAGATGCGACGGAGGAGAAGGAATTGGGAATAAGGGATGGCCTTTTTGCAGGAAGGTGGGTGAGAGGAGGTGTATTCTAGGTAGCTGTGGGAGTCGGTAGGCTTGAAATGGATATCGGTTTCCAGGTGGTTGCCAGAGATGGAAACAGAGGTCCAGGAAGGAGAGAGAGGTATCGAAGATGGTTCAGGTGAACTTAAGGTTGGGATGGAAGGTGTTAGTGAAGTGGATGAACTGTAACGGAGGAAGAGGTGGGGTTTAGGGCCAGTGTAGGTATGGAAGAGGGATTGTTCCACATATCCTACAAAGAGGCAGGCATAGCTTGGGCCCATGCAGGTACCCTTGGCCACCCCCTTTGTCTGTAGGAAGTGGGAGAAATTGAAGGAGAAGTTGTTAAGGGTGAGGACAAGTTCAGCTAAGCGGATGAGGGTGTCAGTGGAGGGGGACAGGTTGGGCCTGTGGGACAGGAAGAAGCGGGGGGCCTTTAGGCCATCTGCATGGGGAATGCAAGTGTATAGGGACTGGACGTCCATGGTAAAGATGAGGTGTTGGGGACCAGGGAATCGGAAGTTTTGGAGGAAGTGGAGGGCGTGGGTAGTGTCATGGACGTAGGTGGGGAGTTCCTGGACCAAGGGGGAGAAAATGGATTCGAGATAAGTGGAGATGAAATCGGTGGGGCAGGAGCCGGCGGAGACAATGGGTCAACCAGGGCAGTTAGGTTTGTGGATTTTGGGAAGGAGATAGAAACGGGCAGTGCGGTGTTGGGGAAGAATGAGGTTGGAGGCTGTGGGTGGGAGGTCACCTGAAGTGATGAGGTTGTGGATGGTTTGGGAGATGATGTTTTGGTGGTCAGGGATGGGGTCATGATCAAGAAGGCATTAGGAGGTGGTGTTGGAGAGTTAGCGCCTGGCCTCGGCGATGTAGAGGTCAGTGCACCATACTACAACTGCGCCTCCCTTGTCCACGGGTTTGATAGTGAGGTTAGGATTAGAGCGGAGGGAGCGGAGGGCTGCATGTTCTGTGGAGGTGAGGTTGGAGTGGGTGAGAGGGTTGGAGAAGTTGAGGCGATTGATGTCTCGACAGCAGTTGGAGATGAAGACGTCGAGGGAGAGTAGGAGGCCTTGGGATGGTGTCCAGGAGGACGGGGTGTGTTGGAGGCGGGAGAAGGGGTCAGTAGAGGTAGGGTTAGGCTCACGATTAAAAAAGTAAATGCGGAGGCGGAGGTGGCGGAAAAACTGTTCAGCGTCCAAGCGTGAGTTGTATTCATTGATGTTTGGGTGGAGGGGGACAAAGGTGAGCCCTTTACTGAGGACTGACCGTTCGCCCTCAGTGAGGGGTAGGTCTGGGGGGCATGGTGAAGAACCAGCAGGGCTGGGTGCTACTGTCCCTTCTGGAGCTGCTGGCTGTGGAGGCGGTAAGTGGAGCGACGTAGGTGTTGGCAGTGGGTGGAGCAACGTCGGCAGTGGGCGGTGTGGTGTCTGCGCTCAGTGAGGGGGAGGTCTCGGGGCATGGTGAAGACCCAGCAGGCTCTGCCCGACGCCGACGTTGCTCTGCCCACCACCAACACCTACGTCACTCTGCCCACCACCTCCACAGCCAGCAGCTCCAGAGGAGACAGTAGCACCCAGCCCTGCCGGGTCTTCACCATCCTCCCAGACCTCCCGCTCACTGAGGGCGAATGGTCAGTCCTCAGTAAAGGGCTCACCTTTGTCCCCCTCCACCCAAACATCGACAACTACAACTCACACTTGGAGGTT
This sequence comes from Ginglymostoma cirratum, assembly GCA_024137785.1. NCBI lineage: Eukaryota > Metazoa > Chordata > Chondrichthyes > Orectolobiformes > Ginglymostomatidae > Ginglymostoma > Ginglymostoma cirratum. The sequence goes on along the minus strand of JAHRHZ010000030.1, from coordinate 1,378,900 downwards.
GAACAGTTTTTCCGCCGCCTCCGCCTCTGCCTCTGCACTTACTACTTTAATCGTGAGCCTAACCCTCCCTCTACCGACCCCTTGTCCTGCCTCCAACACACCCCCTCCTCCTGGACACCACCCCAAGGCCTCCCACCCTCCCTTGACCTCTTCATCTCCAACTGCCGTCGAGACATCGATAGCAGTCCCCTCAGCTTACCATCCTTCCTGACATTGGAAGCTTTCTGTCCTGGTGGTTTTGTGCTAATGGTCTTGAACCCTGAAAAAAACTTCACAGAGGCCTATATCCTGTCACCAAGTCATTTTTTTTTTCCACTTGTGCACGGTACACTGGCTATGGCCAGCCTGCTTGGAGTTAGTCACCTGAAATGAAACCTACTAAATCTCCTGGTTATTTTGGTCATCCAGGGCTTTCCAAAGTGGCCCAGGTTAAAAACCCTAATCAAGGATTTCACAGTGAACAACATTCAGGTAGCTCCAATCACTATATCACTCCCCCCGCCCTGCCAAGTTCAAGGTTGCAGGCCTGGTCTTTATCTTGTAACTTTCCTTGCAACATTTTTGCCGCAGATCCAGTTCCCTCTGACATGGGAGGCAGGTACCAGACTGTAGCCTATCTCTTGCGTCTAGAGTGTGTCAGGTGAGTTTCCTCCTTTTCCTCCGGTGGTAATGGAATCAAAGCTACATCCATCTTGGACTTGAGGAAGAGATTTCCTTGATGCTAGACGGTGGGGGAGGTGTAGAATCTACTGTTTCTGACAGGCCTTCTGGCTGTTCTGAGGAGGCAGCTATGTTTTGCTTTTGCTCCTGCCCCATTTGTGAGGTAACGCCTTTCAGATGAACCACGTGTTTGTTTCGGGCTGTCATCACCTAGATGAACTTTATAAGTCATGGGACCTGACTTTGCATTGGGGTAGCACAGTGGCTCAGTGGTAAGCACTGGTGCCTCATAGCGCCAGGGACCGAGGTTCAATTCCAGTGTCGGGCAACTGCCTTTGTGGAGTTTGCATGTTCTCCCCGTGCAATTGTCTTTGCTGGGTGCTCTGGTTTCCTCCCATGCTACAAAGATGTGCGAGTTAGGTGGATTCACCATGCTCCATTGCCCATAGTGTTCAGGGATGTGTAGGTTAGATGCAAGGAAATGCAGGGTTGCAGAAATAGGTTAGGGGAATGGGTCTGGATGGGATGGTCTTTGGAGGGTCAGTGTAGACTCAAAGGGCTGAATGGCCTGCTTCCACACTGTAGGGATTCCTCATTTCATACCCACACAGGGCCATTCCCATGATACCAGAACCAAACTTCATCCCCTAAATTAAAATGTCTCTCTCACTTAGAGGAGGCATGTGGCTGCCATTAGGGTTCCTTCTGTCATTTCACACTCACCCCCAGGTCTGGAAACATCCGATTTAACCTGGAGAGGAATCTTCTTCCCATCAGCAACCCTGCTGGAGATATCCCTCTGTTACTTGTGGAGTGGTCCTATAAGTGAACAGGAACTGAGACAGTTTGGTATCAAGTGATGCTGTAAGCTGCTTCTTTAAGCCTGCCTTCAATGTTTGCATCACTCTTTCCGCTGGACCGTTGGATAATAGATGGTATGGAGCTGTGCCAAATGCCATTTGACTTCAGGAAATACTCAAATTCCCTGCTGGTAAATGATGTTCCATGAACAATACTTCCAGGAGGCTGTGTATTGCAAACAATGCTCGCAGCTTCTCAATTGTCATCTCTGAATTTACCAAATGGACTTTATGCACGTCCAGTCACTATGGTCATCCATAATGACCAGGAACAATGAGCCCATGAATGGACTAGCATAATCAACATGCAACTAAGTCTACGGTTTACCCAGCTATTCCCACTAATGTGGGGTCACTGCTGGCAATTTTTATCCTTGTTGGCACTACGGGCACTGCTCCATCAATGCAGCTATGTTGGCATCCAGTCTTGGCCAGCAGACATAGCTTCTTGCTAGCATTTTCATCTTGGAAACCCCTGGATGACCCTGGTGGTGTTCCACCAGTATCTAGCAGTGAACTTTACTCAGGACAATCATCTTTGCTCCCCATAGTAATATGCTGTCCTCTATAGTGATCTGGTCTCGCCGCATCCAGAAAGGCTTCAGTCTGGGTTACAATGGCCCGTCTGTTTTCCCCCATTGCCACCAGCTGTTTTAATTTCACTAGGACAGGATCTTTTTGTGTCCGCAGTTGGACATTGTCCGCGGTGACTGGAACGGTGTCTAGGAAGTTTAAAACCAAAATGGATTCTTCCAGGGGACGCACCATCAATGGCGTATTTGCCAGTGGGGCTCAAAGGGGACTTTCCATGGTGTGCGTTCTCCTGGGTACCAGCCTACGATTTTTCTTAAGTCATGCCTTGTAGGACACCTTTGCTGTCTCAAGTCCATGTACCGGCAGCACCACAATGGCTTACCTGACCAGATCCTGAAAAACTTTTTAGCCACTTGGTTGAAGCTTGGCTTTATTGTGAGGTTCTGCTGTGGACTGGCCTAGGGTCACTCTGCTCAAGATATGCCCTGCATGAGGCTCAGAGATTGCCTGCATTCAAGAGGTGTGTCTCAAGCCTAGTCGGACAGGTGAGGGTGTCAACTTCCATTAGGATGCCCTGTGATTCCCATGCTCCACTTGCCACATTTTCTAATGACAAAGCCAGTTGCAGTGCCTGTTTGAAGTCCAGTTGGACTTCAGCTAGTAGGCACTTCTGCATGGTTACAGCATTAATCCCACATACGAAATGGGCTCCTAGTATCTCATTCAGGATTAACCCAAAATCACATGCCTCTGCTAGTTATAGCCTCATCAAAAATCCCCGTACAGATTCCCCAGGTTATTCAACAGCCGAATAAAATGATAGCATCTTAGAATTAGAGGGGTTTTGGGGTTGTAATTGTCCTGAACCAATTCCGTCAACTCTTGGAAGGTTTTAGTGTCCGTTGCCTCTGGGAAAGTTAAGCCTCTTACATGCGAAAATGCTGTGGGTCCGCATGCAGTCAGAAGGATGACTTGTTGCTTTTCATCTGCTTCAATGTTATTTATCCAGAAAAAGATATCATATTCTTTCCACATTCTGGGCCCAGTCTTCGAAAGCAGCATCAAATGTGTCAAGCTTCCCAAATAAAGGCATCTCCATTTCCTACCTACACTCACCTTTACTAGCTTCATCCCTGCCTCCTTGACCTGTCCGTCTTCTCTCCCACCTATCCGCCCACCCTCCTCACTGACCATTCCCCATCCCCACTTCCTACCTACATTCCCCTTTACTAGCTTCATCCCATCTCCTTGACCTGTCCGTCCTCTCTCCCAACTATCCGCTCCACTATCTACCTGCTACCAATTCCGCCCCCTTCCCCTCCCCCATTTCTGAAGAAGGGACCTGACCCGAAACGTTGGCTTTCCTGCTCCTCTGATGCTGCCTGGCCTGCTGTGTTCCTCCAGCTCCACACCTTGTTTTCTCTGTCTAAACATGATCTGCCTGTAGTGCTTGCAAAACAAAACTTTTTACTGTACTTAAGTACATGTAACAACAATAAATCAAATCAAATCACAGGACTGAGTGAGAGGGAGGAACGGAAGCAAATCTGTATTAGTAGAGAGTTTTTTTTATTCATCTGTGGGATGTGGACATCACTGGCTAGGCAGCATTTATTGCCAGTCCCTAGTCGCCCTTGAGAAGGTGGTGGTGAGTTGCCTTCTTGAACTGCTGTAATCCATCTGCTGTGAGTTAACCCACAATGCCATTGGGGATGGAATTGCAGGCTGATAATGTACATCCCAGAGTACTTAAGGAACTGGTGCTAGATATAATGGGTGCCTTGGTGGGCATCTTCAAAGATTCTTTTGATTCTGGAACAGTTCTTTTAGATAAGAGGGTAGCTATATGTAACCCCACTATTTAAAAAGGAAGATGGAGAGAAAAAAGTAAATTATAGACCAGTAAGTCCGATGTTGGTAGTAGGGAAGATGCTAGAGTCCATCAAGAGTTTTATAGAAGAGCACTTAGAAAACAGTGGTAGAATCAAACACAGTCAGCATGGATTTACCAAAGAGTAATCATGCTTGACAAATCCACTGGAGTTGTTCAAGGATGTAACAAGTAGTTTTGATCAGGGGGACCCAGTGATTATGGCTTATTTTATTTTCAGAAGGCTTTCAACAAAGAGATTAACATGTAAAATTAACGCGCATGGGATTAGGGGCAATAAAATGAATAGGAAATTGGTTAGCAGACAGGAAACAAAGAGTAGGAACAAATGGGTCTTTTTTTTTTTCTGAATGGCAGCCATAGCTAATGGGGGTGCCACAGGGATCAGTACTCGGACTCCAGCTATTCACAATATATGTTCGTGATTTAGACAGGGGAACTAAATGTAATATCTCAAATTTTGCATGTGACAGAAAGCTGAGCTGAGAAGGATGTAGAGATGCTGCAGTGAGTAGGCAAATGCATGGTGGATACAATATAATATGAATTAATGTAAGGTTATCCACTTTGGTAGCAAACATAGGAAGTCAGAAATTTATATTTGAATGGTTGTAAATTGAGAGAGGGGAATATTTAATGAGACCTGAGTGTCCTTGTGCAGCAATCACTGAAATTAGGCATGCAGGTGCAGCAGGCAAACTGTATATTGGCCTTCATAGCAAGAAGATGTCTTGCTGTAAGACATCCTTGTTCCTGTACATAAATACAGCACATTGGTGAGGGCACATCTGGAATATTATGTGCAGTTTTGTTCTCCTTGTCTGAGAAAGGATCCTCGTACAAAAGAGGGAGTGCAGCAAAGGTTTTCCAACTTATGGACTGAAGGGCCTGTTCCTGTGCTGTTCTCTTCTTTGTATCAATTGATTCGTGGGATGGGAGGATCTGTTATGAGGAGAGATTGAGTTGGTCAGGATTGTTTTCGCTGGAGTTTAGAAGAATAAAGGGGAGTTTCATAGAAACCAATAAAATTCTAACAGGGCTAGACAGATTAGATACAGGAAGGATGTTCCTAATGGTGAGGAAGTCCAGAACCAGGGGTCATAGTTCAAGAATTGGACGGCATGGTGGTTCAGTGGTTAGCACTGCTGCCTCACGGTGCCAGGGACCTGGGTTTGATTCTACCCTTGGGCGATTGTGTGGAGTTTGCACATTCTCTCAATCTTTGCTTGGGTTTCCTCCAGGGTGCTCCGGTTTCCTCCCACAGTCCAAAGATGTGCAGGTTAGGTAGGTTTCGCAACAAACAACTGCACCTCCCAGTCGCGAACCATTTCAACTCCCCCTCCCATTCCTCAGATGACATGTCCATCCTTGGCCTCCTGCAATGCCACAGTGATGCCACCCGAAGGCTGCAGGAACAGCAAATCATATTCAGCCTGGGAACCCTGCAGCCCAATGGTATCAATGTGGATTTCACAAGCTTCAAAATCTCCTCTCCCCCAACCGCATCCCAAAACCAGCCCAGCTCATCTCCACCTCCCTAACCTGTTTTTCCTCTCACCTCAAGCCACACCCCCATCTCCTATCTACTAACATCATCCTGCCCCCTTGACCTGTCCGTCCTCCCTGGACTGACCTATCTCCTCCCTACCCCCCTACCTACACTCACCTTTACTGGCTCCATCCCCGCCTCTTCGACTTGTCTGCCTCCTCTCCACCTATCCTCTCCTCTATCCATCCTCTATCCACCTCCCCCTCTCTCCCTATTTATTTCAGAACCCTCCTCCCCTCCCCCATTTCTGAAGGGTTTAGGCCCGAAACGTCAAGTTTTCCTGCTCCAATGATGCTGCTTGACCTGCTGTGTTCATCCAGCCCCATGCCTGTTATCTGCAGGTTAGGTAGGTGGATTGCCTGTGCTAAATTGTCCATAGTGTCCAGGGATATGCAGGCTAGGTGGGTTATCATGGGAAATGTAGGGTTGCAGGGATAGGGATGGTGTTGGGTCTGGGTAGAATGCTCTTTGGAGGGTGAGTGTGGACCTGATGGGCCGAATGACCTGTTTGCACACTGTAGGGATTCTATTCATTTGCTGTAGGTAAACATGCAGTGCCATTAGGGACAGTTTGACACAGTAACATTAAAGAACAGTGATTTCTCTCCAAGTGTGTTGAAGTGCAATTCCTCTGTACCTGCTGCCCTTGTCCTTCCAGATGGTAGTGGTCATGGATTTGGAGGCTGCTTTGTAAGGATTTTTGGTGAATTTCTGTAGTGCATCTTGTAGATTGTACACATTACTGCTATTGAGTATCTGTCATTGTTGTGATGCTAATCAAGTGAATTGCTTGTCCTGGATCCTGTTGAACTACTTGAGTGTTGTCAGAGGTGCACTCATCCTGACTTGTGCTTTGTAGATGGTAGTCAAGCTTTGGAGAATTGGGAGGTAGGTTACTCCCTGCAGGATTCCTAGACTCTGACTAAATCTTGTGGCAAAAGTATTTATATGGCTTATCCAGTCAGTTTCTGGTTAATGGCAACCCCAACATGTTGATAGTCTGAGCGGGGGTGGAATCCAGATATGGTAGTATCATTGAATATCAAGAGGTAATGGATAGATTCTGTCAGAAATGGGTCATTTCCTGGCACTTGTGTGGCACAAATTTTGCTTGCCACTTGCCTGCCCAAACCTAGATATTGTCCAGGTCATGATGCATTGGGAGATGGACTGCTTCAGTATCTGAAGAGTTGTGAATGGTACTGAACATTGTGCAATCATCAACAAATACCCCAATTTCTGATCTTTATGATGGATGGAATTTTAATGAACTTGGAGATTTTATTTTGAAGATGCTATGATCAAAATTGACAAAGAAGAACCGATCGACATAGTATACTTAGATTTTCAAAAGACTTTCGATAAATTCCCCCATAGCGTGATTAATGGTTGGCTAACAGACAGAAAACAGACGAGCAATAACGGAGTCATTCATGCATCGGCAGGCTGTGTCTATTGGGTACTGCAGGATCTGTACTTGAGTTCTATCTATTCACAGCATATATCACTGGTTTGGAGGTGGAGACTAAATGAAGTATTTCCAAATCTGTGTGACTGTAATCTCAGGATTACTCCCTGTGCCACATGCTAGCAAGTTTAGAAATAGGAAAATAGAACAGCTGAATGCATGGTTCAAGAGTTGGGGCAAGAAGGAGGGTTTTAGATTCCAGGATCTCTGGGACCCTTTCTGGAGAAGGAGAGACATGGAGAAGGATTGGGGCAAGGCAAATTTTATTAAAATAAAGCAGGATCTGGCCACAGTAGATTGGGAATTGCACCTTGTGGGTAAGTCTACAGAGGATCAATGGGAGGGGCCATGCAAAAATAAGCTGGTGACAATGCACATCCAACATGTACCCTTTAAAGGAAAATGTAGGAGACAAACCAGAATGGTCTGCACCTGAATCACATTGGGACCAACATTCTTGCAAGTAGATTTGATAGTTGGCAGGAGGTTAAACTGGTCTGGCAGGGGGAGGGGACACAGAATATTGTTGAAACAGAGACACATCATGCTGCAGCAAAGGAAGCAAGTTACAGTGAGTTCAGCTATTTTGAGTGTCAAGAGAGTAAGGCAAGGCTGGATGGTGTTTATTTGAATGCTAGTTTAATAGGTAAGATTGATGGGTTAATTATGTTGATTGATACATTAAGGGTAATGGTATAGTAATTAAGGAGTCAATTACTAAGTCAAGAAGGAGAGATGATATCTTGGAAGGGTCCTCAAACATGGCTTTGTGGGTCAAACTTGGGAATGTTAAAGGGGCAGCTATTTTACTGGGAGTATATTATAGACCCCCAGAGAGGTGTGTAAGAATAATCATTGAGTAGTTATACCAGGGGATTTCAACTTTCCCAACATAAATTTGGATAGTTGTAGTGTTAAGGGTTTAGAGGGGCATATTTCTTGAAATGTATCCAGGGGAGTATTTTGAATCAATATGTAGAAGGCCTAACAAGGGATAGCGCAGTGCTGGATCTGATTCTGGAGAAAGAAGCCAGACAAGTGTTCGATGTGCCAGTGGGGGAACATTTTAGCAATAGTGACCACAATAGTACATTCAAATTTCTTCTGGACGAGGAAAAAGGACTGTAAAAAGACGTCTTTGGATTGGGGCAAGGCAAATTTTATTAAAATAAAGCAGGATCTGGCCA
>JAHRHZ010000030.1:1334803-1370741 GCA_024137785.1 Ginglymostoma cirratum | reverse complement strand
GTGACAATGCACATCCAACATGTACCCTTTAAAGGAAAATGTAGGAGCAATATGTTCATAGGATCATGAATGTCTAGGACAATTCAGCACTGGATAATGAAGAAGAGTAGGGCTTTTAGTAAGTTCAAAGAGAGCAATTCAGCTGGAGCCCTTCAGGAATACAAGTGTAGGAGGGAACTTAAGAAAGCAATTAGAAAAGGGAAAAGGGAGCATGAGAAAGGAATTGTGAACAGGATTAGGCAGAATCTGAAGATATTTTATCAATACATTAAAGGGAGAAGGTTAACCAGGGAAAGAGTAGCGCCCTTTAGGGACGGGGAGAGATGCAACCTGTGCATGAAGCTGCAGGATTTGGAAGGGTATTAAATGAATACATTACTTCAGTCTTCACTCTGGAAAAGGAGAATGTATGTACAGAATTCAGGAAAGGGACTGTGAAGAACTTACAGTATGACATAGGAAATGGGGAAGTATTAGAGGCTCTGTCAGGCTTAAAAAACAGATAAATCGCCTGGCCCAGATGAACTACATCCCAGGCTGCTGTGGAAGGCAAGGTAGGAAATTGCAGGGGCTCTGACACAAATTTTAATTCTTCTCTGGCCACATGGTAAGTGCCAGAAGACCAGTGGATGGTTAATATGGTTCTGCTTTTTAAGAAGGGTGGTAAGATGAAGTAAGGTGAATCTCATGTCAATGGCAGAGAAATTGCTTCCTAAAAAAAATAATTTATGGAATGTTGGTTTTGCTGGCAGATCAGCATTTATTGCCTGTCTTAAGTGCCCTTGAGAAGGTGGTGGTGATCTGCCTTCTTGAACCATTGCAGTCCATCCACAATGCCGTTGGGGAGAGATTTTGAGGATTTTGACTCGGCACCAGTGAAGGAATGGTCATATATTTCCAAGGCAGGATGATGAGTGGTTTAGAGCAGAACTTGAAGGTGGTGGTGTTTCCATATATCTGTTGCCCTGTCCTTCTAGATAGAAGTGGTTGTGGGTTTGGAAGATGTTGAGGATTGAGGATCTTTGATGAATTTCTGCAGTGTATCTTGGAGATAGTACACACTGCTGTGACTAAGTGTCAGTGATGGAAGGAGAGGATGCTTGAGGATTAGTACCAATCAAGTGCTGCTTTGTCCTGGATGGTGCCAAGCTTCTTGAATGTTGTTGGGGCTGCGCTCATCCAGGCAAATGGGGAGTATTTCATCACACTCCTGACTTGTGCCTCGTAGATGGTGGACAGGCTTTGGGGAGTCATGAGGAAGTTACTTACCGCACCAGACCTAGCCTCTGCCCTGCTGTTGTAGACACTACTTTTATGTGGTGATTCCAGTTGAGTTTCTAGTCAATGACAACCACCAGGATGTTGATAGTGGGAGATTCAGTCATGGTAACAGCATTGAATGTCAAGAGGCAGTGGTTAGCTTCTCTCTTACTGGTGATAGTCATTGCCTTCCATGAATGTTACTTACCTCTAATTAGCCCAAATTACCTCTGAATATCTGAAGAGTTGCAAGTGGTGCTGGTCATTGCATAACAATCGGCGAACATCACCACTTCTGACCTTATGATAGATGGAAGGAAATTGATGAAGCAGCTGAAGATGGTTGGGCCTTGGACACTACCCTGAGGAACTCCTGTCGAGATGTCCTGAAACTGAGGTGACTGACCTCCAACAACCATGGCCATCTTCCAATGTGTCAGGTATGACTCTAACCACTGGACAGTTTGCGCCCGATACCCATTGATTCCAGTTTTGCTAGGGCTCCTTGATGCCACACTCAGTTAAATGCAGCCTTGGCATCAAGGGCTGTCACTCTCACCTCAGGAATTCAGCTCTATTGTCTGTGTTTGATCCAAAACTGTAATGAGGTGGCCCTGGCGGAACTCAAACTGGGTGTCACTGAGCAGGTTATTGCTGAACAGATGATGCGTGATAGCACTGTTGATGATACCTTCCATCACTTTACTGATGACAAAGAGTAGAATCATAAGCCAGTAATTGACCGGGTTGGATTTGTCCTGTATTTTATGTACAGGACTTAGTTAGGCACATTGTCAGGTCGGTGTCGGTGTTGTCACTACACTGGAACAGATTGGCTAGGGGAGTAGCAGGTTCTGCAGCACAGACCTTCATTGCTAATGCTGGAATGTTGTCAGGGCCCATGGCCTTTGCAGTATCTAGTATCTCCAACCGTTTCTTGATACCACATGGTGTGAATCGAATTGTCTTAAGACTGGTATCTGTAATGCTAGCAACCGCTGGAGGAGGCCGAGAGGGACCATCCACTCCTCATTTCTGGCTAAAGATTGCTGCAAAAGTTTCAGCTTTATCTTTTGCACTGATGCTGGGTTCTTGAGTTATTGAGAAATGGCATGGGTTAATTAGGCATTGTCAGCATGGCTTTGTCAGAGGGACGTCATGCCTAACAAATTTGTTAGATATTTTTGAAAATGTAATCAACTGTGTGGATGAGAAAAGCTCAGTTGATGTAGTTTATATGGATTTTAGCAAAGTTTTTGATGAGGTCCCACATGGGAAACTGATTGAGAAGGTTAAGGCACATGGAATTCAGGGAAACTTGGCGGGATGGAGACAAAACTGGCTTAGTAGTAAGACACAAAGGGTAATGATAGGCTGTTTGAGTGACTGATGGTCAAAATTCAGCAGTGTACCACAAGGATCAGTACTGGCATCCTTATTGTTTGTTATGTACATAAATGATGTGTATGAAAATGTGGGGAGAATGTTAGGCAAATTTGCAGGCAACATGAAGATTGGTAGGGTGATCAATAGTGATTGATGTGTATACATTTATGAGGGGTATAGAGACCCCTTTGTTAAGGGGGCATAGTTTTGGGGTGAAGGGGCATAGTTTTAGGTAAGGGACAGGAGATTAAGAGGGGGTTTGACATGAAACCTTTTCATTAAGAGGGTGGTGGGGATCAGGAATGCACTGTCTGTTGGGAACCAAAAATCTTACAAACCTTAAAAAAAAATCTTTGGGATGAGCACTTGAATTATCATAACATTCAAAGGTATGAGAAAAGTATAGGAAATTGGGATTAGCACACCTTTGGTGGTAGTTATTGTCAGTGCAGACTTGATGGGTCGAAGGACCTTTACTGCACTGTATGACTCCATGACTGTGACTCTCTTACCTCCTCCCCTGTCTGACCTGAAGACACTACATCTTGGAATATTGAGCTGCCAACCTCATCCCTCTCTCAACTAATTCTCAATGGCAACAATGACAACATGTTTTATGTATGCCCTTAACTCATCTGTGTTGTTTGTCAGATTCCTTGCATTTAAAATAAATACCATCCAACCCTGTTAAACTCCCTTGCACCTTAACTGGTAATTAACTATACTTCCTATGCCTTCCTAATTCATTTGCTGTCTCCTCTTGTTCTCTCACAGCAGTGGGAGATGCACATTCTTTCAGGTTACTACTAATCCGCCATTTCCCTGACCTCCGTCAAGTTAGTTTGGCAAGAGGTTAGAAAGTGTAGATCTACAAAAGTATCTAGGTGTCCTTCTTGATAAGTCACTGAAGGCTAACATGCAGATGCAGTAAGCTATTAGGAAGCCTAACGGAATATTAGCCTTTATTACAAGGGAGTTTGAGTAACAAAGAACAAAGAAAATTACAGCACAGGAATGGGCCCTTTGGCTCTCCAAGCCTGCACTGACATACTGCCTGTCACAACTAAAAACCCCAACCCTTCCAGGGACCGTATCCCTCTATTCCCATCCTATTCATGAATTTGTCAAGATGCCCTTTAAAAGTCACTATTGTATCTGTTTCCACAACATCCCCCGGCAGCAAGTTCCAGGCACCCACCAGCCTCTGTGTAAAAAATTTGCTTCGTATATCACCTTTAAACCTTGCCCCTTGCAACTTCAACCTACGTCCCCCAGTAACTGACTCTTCCACCCTGTGAGAAAGCTTCTGACTGTCCACTCTGTCCATGCCCTTCTTAATCTTGTAGACCCTCAACATCTGCCATTCCAATGAGAACAACTCAGGTTTCTCCAACCTCTCCTCATAGCTAATGCCCTCCATACCAGGCAACATCCTGGTAAATCTTTTCTGTACCCTCTCCAAAGCCACTACATCCTTCTGATAGAGATAGTAGGAACTGCAGATGCTGGAGAATCTGAGATAACATAGAACATAGAACAATACAGCGCAGAACAGGCCCTTCGGTCCTCGATGTTGTGCCGACCTGTGAACTAATCTAAGCCCATCCCCCTACACTATCCCATCATCATCCATATGCTTATCCAAGGACTGTTTAAATGCCCCTAATGTGGCTGAGTTAACTGCTTTGGCAGGCAGGGCATTCCACGCCCTTACCACTCTCTGAGTAAAGAACCTGCCTCTGACATCTGTCTTAAGTCTATCACCCCGCAATTTGCAGCTATGCCCCCTCGTACTAGCCGACGTCATCATTTCTGAAGAAGGGTCTAGGCCCGAAACATCAGCCTTCCTGCTCCTCTGATGCTGCTTGGCTTGCTGTGTTCATCCAGCTCTACAACTTGTTATCTCACATCCTTCTGGTAGTTTGGCAACCATAATTGAACACAATATTCCAAATGCAGCCTAACTAAGGTTCTGTAAAACTGCAACATTACCTGCCAATTTTTAAATTCAATGCCCCGGCCGATGAAGGCAAGCATGCCATATGTCTTGTTGACTACTTTCTACACCTGCATTGCCACTTTCAGTGACCTGTGTACCTGTACACCCAGATCCCTCTGCCTATCAGTACTCTTAAGGGTTCTGCCATTTAAGGTATGTTTTCCACCTGGCAGTGGTAAATATTTGCTTCAATTGCGCAGGAACTTGTTTAGACCCCACCTACAGTATTTTTTTTAGAGTGCCTGTCTTCTCAGGAAAGGTATGTTATTGCCACAGAGGGAGTGCAACAAAAGTTCACCAGACTTGTTCCCAGAATGGCAGGACTGTCATTTCAAGAGATGTTGGGCAAACTGAGACTGTATTCCCTACAAATTCAAAGATTGAAAGGCAACCTGATTGAAACTTACAAAATACTTAAATGGTATAAACAGGGAAGGTACGAATATGATGTTTCCCCTGGAAGCAAGGGCACATTTTACAAAAAAGTGTGATGCATTTACATCTGAGTGGTGGAGTTCTTGACTCAGAGGGTTTTGAACCTTTGGAATGCTCTACTACAGAGGGCTGGGGAGGTTCAGCGTTCCAGTATGTTTAAGGCAGCAGTCAATAGATTTCTAACCACCAATGGCATATAGCTTTCAGGAAGTTTGATGGATGAAAGGCATTGAAGTTTTTGATCAGCCATGATCATATTGAAGGACAGGGTAGGCCCAAAGAGCTAAATGATTTACTCCTGTTCCGATAATCCGGTGCAGCCAATGATACTCAGCACCATGGGAAGCCTGCAATCCATATAACTTTGTGCTTGCTTCACACATTTATTCACACATCTTTCAAGAAAGAGATGGATAGAGCTCTTATAGATAATGGAAACAAGGGTTATGGGGATAAGGCAGGAACAGGATACTGATTGTGGATGATCAGCCATGATCATAATGAATGGTGGTGCTGGCTCGAAGGGCCGAATGGCCTACTCCTGCACCTATTGTCTATTGTCTATTTACATCTCAAAAGGCGAAGAAGCTGTAGCTCTATACAAAAAGAGAGCCTCTGTAGCTTTTTTTTAATGCCACCGTAAGCTGCAACTGAATGTTGTTGTTCACATTAATTCAGCAGCAGCAGTAAGATCCAGGTGCATAAAGACTCAAAGCCACATTTGCTTTCACAGCAACAGACAATGAGAATCTTTATCCTCTGAGTTTAGAGTTGCAACCTACTTAGTGAAGCACACATCTGAAATAATGGTCATTGCTGATGATCAAGTATGTGAAATGCTTCCCAAGTATTCTATTTAGATATGATCTTCAGTAAGAAACCTTCTTTCTTCTCTTCTTCCCCCACCCACAGTTTGTCCTATGTCAGTCAGTCAGTCATTCTCAACTACTGCATCCATGTTTGGAAGCAAATGCTCTGCAAGAAACCTTCATAGAATCCCTACAGTGTGGAAACAGGCCCTTCGGCCCAACAAGTTCACACCGAACCTTAGAGTATCCCACCCAGACCCACCCCCCCCAACAATCCACCTAACCCACACCTCCCTGAACACTACGGGCAATTTAGCATGGCCAATCCACCTAACCTGCACATCTTTGGACTGTGGGAGGAAACCGGAGCACCCGGAGAAAACCCACGCAGAAACGGGGAGAACGTGCAAACTCCACACAGACAGATGCCCGAGGCTGAAATCGAACCCAGGTCCCTGGCGCTGTGAGGCAGCAGTGCTAACCACTGAGCCACCGTGTCGCCCTAATTCACTTCAGCAAATTCACTAAGCATTCACATGCAACTCTAACCAACTATAAAAAGCATATATTGTGCATGAAATTGTTGTAACAGCCAGAACAAACTAACTGATCCTATTAAACAGCATAGGTGGGAGCCTCCTAAAGATTAATCCTGTATTTAGCTGTGCAAGGTTAGAGGCGGGATTGGCTGAGTATGGAGCTCTAAAGTAGCAGGGCTAGCCTCAAATTAATATTGCATGCTGATCTAATATCATGATTGATCTGCTTAACAAGATGTCAGTGCACTGGTGCAAGCTCCTTCAAAAATTATGGTCAGTGGCAGCGAGTGTGCACACCATAGGTGCCTTTCTTGATTCTTAAAGGGGCATGATTACATCCAAAAGACAGGTACTGCACAAGTCAATTTGCCCCAGTACACTCGGCTGTGATTGTGTAAACTTCAGAATTTTATTAACTGTTCGTAGATTGAAAGAAAGAAGCAGTTAAGGGACAAAGACAAGCTGTTACATAGAGATTGAAAACAATTAGCCTTACCTGGGAAAAGGAGGAGTCAAAGCTATGTGAAAAAAAAACTTTTAACAATTGCTTGATAAAAGGCTACTTTATGCCACAAGGACAACTAATTAACTTCTTAAATTCTTAAGGGTAATCACAAGAAAACTTTATTTTCAAACAGACAGGTAACACTGAATGTAACAAACAACAGAGGAGTTACTTCTGATAAGGAAGCAAGTTGTAGACACAAAAGTTCCGCAGGAGTAATCAACATCTTGGAATGAAAGTTCTCTAAAGAATCAATAAATCACATGATGGATCTGAAGGCCAAAAATCTGTATAAGAATCCAATAGCAGAACAATTCAGGAGCAAAGAACGTCATAGAACAACACTGCACAAGGATTGAACACTAGACATTTCCAGAGACGGACATGTTGCTGAATCATAGTTAGATTTCACCATAAATGGGGTAATAACCAAATTGATCCGTGAGGCTTAATTTTTGTTTATTTAAGTGGTCATATTTTAGTTGCTACATGCAATAAAGTTTAAATATTGTACTTGACTGTCACATTTCTTCATAAGTATTCAAATTAAAAAGGTAACATGATGATTTGACCACAACACAGCTATTAAAGAAATTTCAGTTCATCTAGGAACAGATGTCAGACAGGCTGTGTTGTAATACAGTGGAGGGTTAAGAGAGATGGTCAACTGTTAATCGAGGAGACAATTCCCTACATGTGCAATGTATATCAAAATCAGATAAAGATCAATATGCACAACATTATTTTCTGACTACTGATATGACAGTACAATTAATAGCTGAAAAAAATGTAGATAGACCACTGTGCTTGAATTGCTCATGTTTAGTTCTGCTTCCATCTAATTATAAGCTTTACTACATAGTATACTAAAATTATAGAATAAACTCATGCTAAATTATGTCCTAATTTTCATATGTGCACCCTGATTGTATAGCAACTGACTGTTAAATGTCAAGCCTTAAAACTTAATCAACTGATGCAAAACTATCTGACATGTATCAACATTCTCAAAATATTATTGCTTGTTGTAGTATACAGGTCACCAAAGGAAAATAATCCATTAAACTGTCAAAGTTTGAAAGACACATTTCAAAGATAGAGTTATAGAGTAATACAGCATGGAAACAGGCCCTTTGGCACAAACTTGTCCATGTTGTATTACTCTATAACTGAAGTCTTGAAGAAGGGTAACGAAACGTTGACTGCTCCTTTCCTCCAGATGCTGCCTGCCTTGCTGAGTTCTTCTAGCCTTCTGTTTGTCTACCTTGGATTGCAGCATCTGCAGTTTTTTGTTTGTCTCTAATATTCAAGGGACATGGACTTAAACCCCACAGTGGCTGATAGTGAAATTTGAATTCAACAAAATTTAGAATGAAAAGCTAGTCTGCTGGTCATGTAATCACTGTAATATATAAAACATATAAAACATGTCTGGTTCATTAATGCCCTTTAGGTAAGGATCTGTCATCCTCATCCAGTCAGGCTTATGTGACACCAGACTCTTAGCAATGTGGTTGACTCTGAAATGACTAGCAAATGCTGGCCTTGCCAGTGATGCCCACCTCCCATGCAAAACAAAAACTGTACTGGTATCCACCACCTTAAGCCCTTTCTAGTTGTGTCTTTGTTTTAGTAGGATTTGTAAATTAGTGACATTCTCCAAATAGCACTGCTCCATTTTTGTTTGTGGTTTTTGCCCATGCTGTTTATTTAGAAACAAATTGGCATTTTGCCCAGACTCTCTGATTCACTGGTCCTCCCATTCCCTCTCCCAGTTCTATCGATCTCTGACAATCCCAAACTTCCTGCTCCTTCTGCAAACCCTAAAACTCTTCCCCCTCTCTACCAACTCTCCCACTTGCCACCCTTCTTATTCTCTGTCCTGACCATTCTATTTCCTCTCCTCACCTCAAGGTTGCCACCCCCACTGCTGCTACTATCACACTCTTCCTGTTTATTGACCCAGCAAGTGGGCTATAGGTAGAAAGAGCAAAATGTTTTTAGTAAAAGTTAGTAAGAGAATTTTTGGGCCAGCTATGTTCAATGCAGCCAAAAGGTTTCTAATGTAACAATTAGCCAGGAATCTAGTCCATCCTTGTTCTATGTTTGAAGGGAAAGTAATTTTCCTTTCAGACGTTTTGTTTTGCATACTGTCTTTGTAGAAGTACGAGTGATAAAGTCTGTACAATAATAAATTACTAAGACATTTCATATTTAATTTGCTTTAATCAGTTACCATGATACTCTTTTGAGTATTTTTAAACTATTAAATCCCAATTATTTTGATTTGGTAAAAGTGGGCCATTTTTGCAAATAATAAAGTGACCAGTAATCCAGAGATACAAAAACTCTACCACTTTTTTCTTACTCAGAGATAGTAAGAACTGCCGATGCTGGAGTCAGAGATAACACAATGTGGAGCTGGAGGAGCACAGCAGGCCAGGCAGCATCAGAAGAGCAGGAAAGTTGATGTTTCGGGTTGAAACCCTTCTTCAGAAAAAAGGGTCCCGACCTAAAATGTCAACTTTCCTGCTCCTCTGTTGATGCCTGCCCTGCTGTGCTCCTCCAGCTCCAAACTGTATTACGACTATTTTTTGATGTTTTCAATATTTAAAATGAAATCCATTTCTGCCATCTTTTGTATCAATACCTACCAAATTACAGTTGAGTCAGTATTATTCACAGCAGTAGATTGGCAATAATGCGAAATGCTGATGCATAAATGTTTGTTAACTTCCTTTGTAACAGAAGTGTGAAATACAGCCTACAGGGTGTCTTAACACTGGTAAACTAATTACCTGAGTTAGTGGGTTCTGGATTCAAGCTCCAGTCCGGAGACTAGCACACAAACATGACTGACACTCCAGTGCTGTACTGAGAGACGACTTGACTGTTGCAGGCAGTGTCTTTTGGATGTATTGAGAAACTGAGGTCCCATCATCCTGCTGACATGCAACTAAACCGTGACACTTCTAAAGAACAGTTGAGTTTTCCCAATGTGCAGATCAAATTTATTATTAAAACTGCACTGTTAAAACAGTTTAATTGGACATTGCACATTACAGGACATTGTCAAGCCCAAAATGCCTGCAGTGTATTTTCATGTTACAACAGTAACCATGCTTCAAAAGTAATTCGTTGGCTAGAAATGCTTTGGCTGTGAAAAGTGCTGTTTAGAGCAAGTTAGTTCTTACCAGCTGTGCTTGTGTAAGGTATTTCTTCCACCAAAGATAAGGCTGCATTGATGGAATGGTAGACAGGCCATAGTAGAAGTACATTAATACATGGATAAAACTGTTCAATGTTGGACCAAAGAAACCTGTAATGAAACAAAGAGAGAAGCAAAGTAACCAGATCTAAGTGTATTAATGTTGTTTCAACATTTTAAATACAGTTTCAACTTAACTTGCATTACATTTTGTCTGTAGCAAAAAAATGTCCCAAGTACTTTACATGAGAAAATTGGAATCAGGCAAATGAATAAAAGAATTGAACAACAACCAAAAGCTTGTTGAATGTGATTGGTTTTAAAGTGGGCCTTAAAAATGGAGATAGAGAGACATTAGATATATGGAGAAATTTTGAATGTAAGGTTTTCGTAGTTGAAGGCCACCTGCCACCAATGAGCAAAAACATACAATCACATTAGAAGGTCATTCAAACCAACAAGTCTGTGCCAGCTTTTGAAAAGGCTATTCATTCCCCTGATAATTCTGCATTGTCCTATATGGCTCCTTTCTCATTTTCTTTCTTCCCTTTGAAGGTTGCTATTAAGTTTGCTTCTGCATTCTTTCAGGCAATGCATTTCTGATTTGTGTCAAATTCATGTAGAATGATGCGGGCTATAATGAGAAATGTGGCAGGATCATGTAAGAAATCCAGTGAGGCTTACCTCAACAACAGGAGCAACTTTCTTTTTCCTCTAACTAGGTTCCAAGTTTTGAGATGAAATTCTCACTAAGCAGTGGCAAGTTGACTGTTAAGGGGAATATTGCTAGTTAATGATCTTAACTCTGTATCTCACCTTATTAATAATCTGGTTTCTATCCTGCCACCCATGGCAAGCAAACTAGATGCTTGGGAATTTTTGTCATGGAAGACAGGGTACTAGCAACTTAAGCTTGCCGCTGCTGTAAAGAACCTGCATGCTGAACACCGGGCATCATCGTCATGGGACACACTCCACAGGTATCAGCCCCCCCACATTTCTCATCCACGTATATTAGCATCCAATGTGTGTCAGCTTCTTAGGCAACTGTCTGTGTTGAATTTCCCTTCAGGTCTCGTCCAGGTATTCGGATTTCCTCCCACCATCCAAACATGTGCAAGTTATGTGGATTGGCTATGTTTTTAAAAAAAAATACCCTAGTGTGCAGGGATGTGCAGGTTGGATAGGTTAGCTATGATAAAAACCCCCACATGGAGTTTCAGGGATAGTATGGATCTAGGTGGAATGTTGTTCAGTGGGTCGGTGCAGATTCAATGTGCCAAATGGCCCCTTTCTGCACTATAGGGAATCTATAACTCTGAGGCGGAAAAGAATAGATTAAAACATTAAAAACCAAATTCTGACAGAAATGATTCTTTAGAATCGCATGTGAAATTTATTGAGCTACCTAAACCAGCCCAGGAAGTCTGATTGATAATTCTGTAGAGTGTTAAATCAACACAGTTTTACTTTGAGGAGGATGCAAGTACAGGATTCGAGAAGGTGGACTGTGAAGTTCTTAGGCAGATTGATTTAAGAAGCAAGGTGGTATTGGAGGATTTGGTGGATTTAAAAGTGGACCAATTCCCAGAGGAGTTGCATCCCAGGCTACTGTGGGAGATGTGAGAGGAAATTACAGGGGTCCTGACCCACATTTGTAAATTGTCTCTGGCACCTCCCCATGGCCAGAGGTCTGAAAAACAGCTAGTGTGGTTCCACATTACAAGAAGAGTGGTAGAGATAGACCAGGGCACGACAGACCAATGCATCTAACATCAGTAGTAGGATAACTATTGGAAAAAGTAGTGAAGGAGCAAATTTACCCTCATCTAGAGAAGCTAGGTTTTATCAGGGATAGTCAGCATGGCTTTGTCAGAGGGAAGTCATGCCACTGATGGAATCTGGTGGAATTTTTTTTGAGGAAGTGACCAAATGTTTAGATGAGGGTAATGCAGTTGATGTAGTTTATGTGGATTTCAGCAATGCTTTTGAAAAGGTCCACAATGGAAACTGACAAGGTGGAAGCTTCCAGGGATCAAGGGTTACTTAGCACATTGGATCTGAAATTGGCTTAGTGACAGGTGATGGTAGAAGGTTGTCTGGAGCCTGGTACACAGTGGCATACCACAGGCATCAGTGCTGGATCCCATACTGTACATAATATACTAATGATGACAGAAGCAGTTGGTGATTGTGCCTTTTGTCACTTTTTCTGTGCTGACTTCATGACTGTGGCATTTAGAACAGTTGGGTTGTGCTCCAGCTTCTGATCAGTGGCCTTGATAAAGAGAGAGATGAGCAGCTATCTGTTATTGGTGTTTAGGTTCTTAATCACAGGGGTCAACTCTAGGTCTCTATATAAATTATACATATATGATGAAAAATAAAGTGATAAGTGAGTTTGCAGGTGACAGGACGATTGTCTAAGGTGTCAACAGTGAGGAAGGAGGTTTTAGGTTACATGACGATACAAATGAATTGGTCAGATGGTAGTTCAATGGCAGATGAAATTTAACCCTGAAAAGTGAGGTTATGCACCTCCAAAGTAATAACAAGTCAAGGAACTACTCAATGAATGGAAGGACACCAGGAAACTCAAAGGAATGGAATGATCTTGGGGTACTTGACTACATATATTTGAAGGCAGCAATATAGGTTAAAATGGTAGTTAAGGTGGAAATGAGATGCTTGTTTTTATCAAATATGTCCCAGAATATAAGAGCAGGGAGCTCATGTTGGACCTGTATAGAACTTTGGTTAAGTACCGTGTGGCAGTTCTGGTCACCACACTATATGAAGGATGTGATTGCACTGAAGGTGGTGCAAAGGAGATTCACCAGGATGTTGCCTGGAAAGGAGCATTTCAGCTTTGAAGAGAGGCTGGATAAGCTCAAGTTGTTTTCATTGGCGGGGAAATGGTTGAGGGGGAACCTGATTGAGGTGTATAGGGTTATGAGAGGCATGCACAGGATGAGTAGTTGAAGGGGCAATAACATGGGGCATAACTTTAAATTGAAAGGCAGGAGGTTGAGAGGGGATTTGAGGAAAAGTTTTCACCCAAAGGGTAGTGGATATCTGGAATGCAATTCGTGGAAAGATAGTTGAGGCGGGAAACCTACACATTAAAAATGACACAGATGAGCACTTTAAGTGTCATAACATTCAAAGCTATAGAGTTAGGGTGGGAAAGTGGGACTAGTGTAGGCTGTAGTCATTTTTTATGGTATAGATTTGATGAGCCAAATTACTGTGTAATTCTATGATTTACATTAGTTAGTATTTCCCTTTTCTTCCTATTCTGTGGTCTCTACAATCAAAGTTATCCAGCTCTATTTTGATAGTATGTAACCATTCAGCATATGTTGCACAAGCTGACAACTGTTCCACAAGTCTAGTTCTGTTACCCGGGTAAAGAAGAATCTCATGTCGCCCACCGCTGATGCCGATGCAACTCCGCCCACAGCTGACGCCAACAACGCTCTGCCCACTGCCTCCACAGCTAGCAGCTCCAGAGGAGACAGCAACACTGAGCCCTGCCGAGTCTTCACCATGCCCCCCAGACCTTCCCCCTTACTGAGACGAACGGTCAGTCCTCAGTAAAGGGCTCACCTTTGTCCCCCTCGACCCACATATCAACAAACACCGCTCACGGTTGGATATTGAGCAGTTTTTCCGCCGCCTCTGCCTCCACGCTTACTCCTTCAATCGTGAATCTAACCCTCCCTCTACTGACCCCTTCTCCCGCCTCCAACACAAGCCCTCCTCCTTGACATCACCCCAAGGTCTCCTACCCTCCCTCAACATCGTCATCTCCAACTGCCGTCGAGACATCAATTGCTTCAACCTCTCTACCCCTCTCAAACACTCCAACCTCTCCCCCGCAGAACGTGCAGCCCTCCGCTCCAATCCCAACCTCACCATAAAACCCACGGACAAGGGAGGCGCAGTTGTAGTATGGCGCACTGACCTCTACATTGCTGAGGCCAGGCGCCAACTCTCCGACACCACCTCCTACCGCCCCCTGGATCATGACCCCACCCCCGACCACCAAACCATCCACAACCCCCTCACCTCAGGTGACCTCCCACCCACCGCCTCCAACCTCATCATTCCCCAACCCCGCACCGCCTGCTTCTATCTCCTTCCCAAAATCCACAAACCTGAATGCCCTGGTCGACCCATTGTCTCCGCCTGCTCCTGCCCCACCGAACTCATCTCCACCTACCTAGACTCCATTTTCACCCCCTTGGTCCAGGAACTCCCTACCTACATCCGTGACACCACCCATGCTCTCCACCTCCTCCAGAACTTCCAATTCCCCGGTCCCCAACACCTCATTTTTACTATGGACGTCCAGTCCCTCGACACCTGTATTCCCCATGCAGATGGCCTAAAGGCCCTCCGCTTCTTCCTGTCCCACAGAACTGACCAATCCCCTTCCACTGACACCCTCATCCGCTTAGCCAAACTCATCCTCACCCTCAACAACTTCTCTTTCAATTCCTCCCACTTCCGACAGACAAAAGGGGTGGCCATGGGTACCCGCATGGGCCCAAGCTATGCCTGCCCTTTTGTAGGTTACGTGGAACAATCCCTCTTCCGTACCGACACTGGCCCTATCCCCCACCTCTTCCTCCGTTACATTGATGACTGTATCGGCGCCGCCTCGTGCTCCCACAAGGAGCTCGAGCAGTTCATCCACTTCACCAACACCTTCCACCCCAACCTTAAGTTCACCTGGACCATCTCCAACACCTCTCTCTCCTTCCTGGACCTCTCTGTCTCCATCTCGGGTAACCACCTAGAAACCGATATCCATTTCAAGCCCACCGACTCCCACAGCAACCTGGAATACACCTCCTCCCACCCACCTTCCTGCAAAAATGCCATCCCCTATTCCCTATTCCTTCGCCTTCGCCTTCGCCTTTGCATCTGCTCCCAGGATGAGGCATTCCACTCCCGTACATCTCAAATGTCCTCATTCTTCAAGGACCGCAACTTCCTCCCTGCAGTGGTCGAGAACGCCCTCGCCCGTGTCTCCTGCATTTCCTGCAACTCATCCCTCACACCCCGTCCCCGCAATAACAACCAAAAAAGAATCCCCCTCGTCCTCACGTACCACGCCCCCAACCTCCGGATCCAACGCATCATCCTCCGACACTTCCGCCATCTGCAATCCGACCCCACCACCAAAGCCATTTTTCCCTCCCCACCCCTGTCTGCTTTCCGGAGGGACCACTCCCTCCATGACTCCCTTGTCCGCTCCACACTCCCCTCCAGCCCCACCACACCCGGCACTTTTCCCTGCAACCGCAGGAAGTGATACACCTGCCCCCACACCACCTCCCTCACCCCAATCCCAGGCCCCAAGAAGACTTTCCACATCAAACAGGTGTTTACCTGCACATCTGCCAATGTGGTAGACTGCATCCGCTGTACCCATTGTGGCCTCCTCTACATCGGGGAAACCAAGCGGAGGCTTGGGGACAGCTTTGCAGAACACCTGCGCTCAGTTCGCAACAAACGACTGCACCTCCCAGTCACGAACCATTTCAATTCCCCCTCCCATTCCTCAGACGACATGTCCATCCTGGGCCTCCTGCAATGCCACAATGATGCCACCTGAAGGCTGCAGGAACAGCAAATCATATTCAACCTGGGAATACTGCAGCCCAATGGTATCAATGTGGATTTCACAGGCTTCAAAATCTCCCCTCCCCCAACCGCATCCCAAAACCAGCCCAGCTCGTCCCTGCCTCCCCAACTTGTTCTTCCTCTCACCTGTCCCCTCCTCCCACCTCAAGCCCCACCCCCATCTCCTATCTACTAAACTCATCCCGCCCCCTTGACCTGTCCGTCCTCCCTGGACTGACCTATCTCCTCCCTACCCCCCCACCTGCACTCACCTTTACTGGCTCCATCCCCACCTCTTTGACTTGTCTGCCTCCTCTCCACCTATCCTCTCCTCTATCCATCTTCTATCCGCCTCCCCCTCACTCCCTACTTATTTCAGAACCCTCTTCCCCTCCCCCATTTCTGAAGAAGGGTCTCGGCCCGAAACGTCAAGCTTTCCTGCTCCTATGATGCTGCTTGGCCTGCTGTGTTCATCCAGCTCCACACCTTGTTCTCTCATGTCAGATGATTTAGTTCTCCTATTGTATAATATATGCATGACCCATGCCCCTCCCTGATCGAACTGATCTAATCCATCAATGTGAACAAAGTCAAGCTACTCAATTCTTTTAAAAATCCACACTTCCATGGAGACAATGTGTTTCTAATGAGAATAAATGATCCTCTCAGTAACTAATTTGTTTCAAGTTAAACATATTTGTGGCCTCTGTGTGGAAATAGAGGATGTATCGGTGTCCGTGAGTGACAGGGATGATGTAGGTCTCGAAATCCGACAAGAACTTTAACAAACTTAAAGAAATTAGCATAGAAAGAGAGAAATTCTGAGAGGTTTGGTTGGGTTAAAAATAAACAAGTTTACAGGGTCAGATGAAATGTATCCCAGGCATGTTGAATGCCGCAATGGAGGAAATAGGGGCACTGGCAATACTTTTCAAATTCTCCCTGGCCAAAGGAGAGATGCCAGAGGACTAGTGGATAAGCTGATGTGATGCCATTATTCAAGAAGAGAGCAAGGGATAAACCAGGAAACTACAGGCCAGTTGGTCTCACCTCAGTGTTGGGGAAAATATTGGAAGCAATTCTATTGGAACTCTAGTTCAAGTCTCACCTGCTCCAGAGGTGCATGATAATAACTGAACAGGTTGGTTAAAAATATTTGAGTGGCAGATATCAATCAAGAACATCAGCATGGTACTGATAGCAAATGTATGAGCCAATGGGATTCAAGGGAATTTGGCTAAGTAGATCCAGAATTGACAGTGACAGATTAAATTCCATTTGCCACTGACCGACCAATCTAGATAAATGTGAGGTGATGTGTTTAGATAAGAGAAACAAGGCAACAGAATACATTATGAAAAGTAGAATCCTGGGAAGCACAAAGTATGAGAGAGACTTTGATGTGCATGTCCACTGTTCTTTCAAAATAGCGGGACAACTAGATGAAGTAGTTACAAAAACATATGGGATACTTGCCTTTATTTGCCAAGGCATATATTTTCAGAGAAGGGACGGGATGCTGGAACTGTATAAAGCATGGTTACGTCACTCCTAGAGTATTGTGTGCAATGCTGGAATCCACATTAAAGGAGGGACTTAATTGCGCTAGAGACAGTACAGAGATTTCCCAGGACATTGCCTAGGCTAGAGAATTTCAGTCATGAGGACACTCAGTGAGACATGATTGAGATGAACAAAATTATGAGGGTATAGACAAGGTAGCCAGGAAGGATGATTCCCCCTTGGAGGAGGGATAAATGACCAGATGCGAAAGGAGTAGGTGAACAAAGATATAATGGATAGCACATCAAGACAGAAGAAAAGCTGAATAAATGTTAAGAGGAGTCAAGGGTGAGAAAATGGGGCAGCAAGGTCGATCATTGGTTAGCACTGCTGCCTTTCAGTGCCAGGGACCTGGGTTTGATTTCAGCCTTGGGCGACTGTCTGTATGGAGTTTGCACATTCTCCCCGTGTCTGCATGGGTTTCCACCAGGTGCTCCGGTTTCCTCCTACAGTCCAAAGATGCACAGTTTAGGTGGACTGGCCATGCTAAATTGCCCGTAGTGCCCAGGAATGTGCAGACTAGGTGGATTAGCCATGGTTAATGTGGGGTCATGGTGCAGATGATATCAAAATAGGTGGTGCAGTGGACAGAAAAGATTATCCAAGTACAATGGGACCTTGATCAGATGAGCCAGTGGGCTGAGGAGTGGCAGATGGGGTTTTAGACAAATATGAGCTGTTACATTTTGTTAAGGCAAACCAGGACAATGTTGCTGAACAAAGATCTAGGGCTGCAGGTGCATAGTTCCTTGAAAGTGGAAGTAGAATCGTAGGTAGATAGGGTAGTGAAGAAAGCATTTGGCACATTTGCCTTCAGTGCACTGAGTCTGGGTTTGGGACATCATGCTGCGGCTGTACGGGACATTAGTGAGGCCACTTTTAGGAAACAGCGTACAATTCTGGTCACCCTTCTTTCGGAAGGATACTATTAAACTCGAGGGTGCAGAACAGATTTACAAGGATGTTGCTGAAATTGCAGGGTTTGAGCTGTAGGGAGAGGCTGAATAGGCTGGGGCTTTTTCCCCCTGGAGTGGAGGCTGAGGGGTGACCTTATATAGATTCATAAAATCATGAGTGGGCATGGATAGGGTGAAAGCCAAGATCTTTTTCCTAGATTGAGGCAGTCCAAAACTAGAGGCCATAGTTTTAAGGTGAGAGGAGAAACATTTAGCAAAAAAGGGAAGAGACCTGAGGGGTAGCTTTTTCACATGATGCAAGTATGGAATGAGCTGCCACAGGAAGTGGTGGTGGTGGGTACAATTACAACATTTTAAAAAAGGCATCTGAATGGGTAGATGACTAGGAAATGTTTAGAGGAAAAAGGGCCAAATGCTGGCAAATGGGACTAAGTCAGATTAGAATGTCTGGTTGGTGTGGTCAAGTTGGACCGACTGTTTCCGTGCTATATCACTCTATGATTGGTGAGTTACATGGATAGTGGGATGGTCTTCGAAGGGTTAGTGCAGACCTGAAAGGCTGAATGACCTCTATCTGCACTGTAGGGATTCTATGAATTCTATTCTATGAATGTAATAACAGGGCCCGACATGGGAGGGGGGGGGGGGTTCAAAGATATGCAAGGCTGGAATCAGGCTCTAAAGTTATTGAGCTTGATGTTGAGTGCTAGAGTCCAAATGGAAAAATGAGATGTTGTTGTTTGAGCTTGCACTGAAGCTCACTGGAACACTGCAGAAGGCCTGGGACAAAAGTGTTGGTGCGGGAATATAGTGGTCCATTAATGTGGCAGGCATGTGGACGCTCGGGGTTGTTTTTGCAGACAGAATGTAGGTGTTCAGCAAAGCAGTCACCCAGCCTGCATTTTATCTCCCACTGTAAAAGACCATATTGTGAACAGCAAATGCAGACTGAATGAAACACAGGTAAAATCACTGTTTCACCTAGAAGGTACTGACGCCATAGATGGCGAGGTGGTACTCAAGCCAGTATTACACCTTCCGCAATTGCATGGGAAGGTGCCATGTCAGTGAGAGATGTTGGGAATGGCAGAGAAGCGGACAAGGCTGTCCTGTAGGGCTTGGTCCCTACAAGAAAAAAAATGTACGGACAAGGGAGGGAAGGGGAATATGTGCCTGATGGTGGCATCCCACTGAAGGTGATGGAAATGGCAGCTTACAATCCTTTGGATGCTGAGGCTGGTGGGTTCTTAAGTGAGGACCTGAGGGATGCTATCATTATTGTGAGGGAAGGGAAGGGGTGAAGGCAGATTGTGGGAAATGGGTCAAACTTTGCTAAGGGTGCTGTTGACCAGGGTAGCAGGAAATCCTCAGTCGAGGAGAAAAGGTGGACAAATCTGAGGCATTGTCAGATAGGTGCAACGGAGATGGAGACCCTGACCGGAAGCAGGGTGAGGTGGTATAGTCGAGGTGGTAATTTTTGATGGGTGCATAAAATGCATAAAATACAGCTTTTTTGTGCTGTAGATCCCTATGATTGTATTTCCAAAGTTTCAAAGTTATTCACCCCATATAAACACTACCAGAAACAGAAGTAAATGAAATTTTATAAAATATAATTCATGTACAACTGATTTTTCAAAAATATTGTTACATGCAAATTTATATCACCTGGTGTAATTCCCACTATTTTGGTCAGTAACAATGTTCAGCCCTCCACAAAATAGTTAGAACCTAAAATAGAGCTTACTTTGGCCACAAGGTATCCAGTTAAGGACGCACCACCAAATGTTGAACATTGTCGCATGGTGATATACATGAAGAAACGTAATCTGGCTATTTTTCTTCCGTAAGATGAAAAAAAACGTGTCCATAAATTCAATAGCTTTAGAGAAGTAGTACCACCAAAGCACTTTTGCCACCTGCAAAATGAATACAAACCATACTCATAACTAATTGCATCAATATACAGAACAGTATTTCCATGAACAGTACTTTGAACAAAATTTCATTTTAGAGATTTGAAATGCTATCGCCAGCTTTTTATTAAAATGAAAAATGAAGTCAACCAAAATTAAAATCATAGGCTGTGAGGTATTGGGAGGCCTCCTCAGTAGTGTAGTGGTTAGTATCCCCACCTGTCACCTGGGAGACCGGGGTTCAATTCCCCACCAGGGAGTAGCTGAGGTACTTTTTGGGGTGGCATGATGACTCAGTGGTTAGCACTGCTGCCTCACAGCACCAGGGACTCGGGTTCAATTCTAGCCTCGGGCAACTGTCTGTGTGGAGATTGCACATTCTCCACGTGTCTGCGTAAATTTCCTCCAGGTGCTCTGGTTTCCCTCCCACAGTCCAAAGATATGCAGGGTAGGTGGATTGGCAATGCTAAATTGCCCATAGTGCTCAGGGATGTTTAGGTTAGGTGGGTTAGACAAGGGAAATGCAGGGGTAGGGGAATGGGTCTGGGTAGGATGCTCTTTGGAGGGGCGGAGTTTGTTGGGCTTGTTGGGCCAAAGGGCCTGTTTCCACACTGTGGGGACTCTATGATTCTATGACTAGCAAGGGTTGTGGACTCTTGTGGCATAGAAGGAGAGCATTCAGACAGTCTTTGACAGCCTTGTTCAATTAACGCTTCTTTGCAGTCCTTTCCAATGTTATGATTTCGTTTTCATGAAAAAAACAAAAAATGTAGGTCTGTCTTGAACCAGCAACTAGCAGTCTGCATCTCTTCTCAACCTGGTCGTTGAAATAAGTGAACAGAATGTTCTGCTACCAACCTAACCAATAGTACTGGTAAATAGATGTCTCCTACTGCTTACAATGGCACATGCAACAGTTTGAGACCAGGTGTAGTCTTTGAGGAAATCAGATTTAGAGATTTTAATTGAACTGCTGCCAACAGGTGCAAATTAATCTCCTTTTAAAGTTGGTGGGCTAGATATTAATGGGGAAAATTAAATTGGAGTCTGAAAACATTGTGACTGAGCAGACCCATCTTTTAAAAAGGTCCCTTCTGCCATATTTTATCCATCATGTATGATGGCAGCTTGAAGGCAGCCATGAAGGAGGGTAAATACCAATGTGGGCTGATTAGAAGACCCACCTCACTTCTCTGACGGTTTGTAATATAACTCAGCCTATTTAGGCATGTTAACTTTCTGGCATCCCCAACATCCCCATTTGCACAAATAATACCAATGTTGAACCATCGTGTCAGAAGTGGGGTGTTTGCACAATGTTTAGCACCATTTGTGACTCTCCCAATACTAGCACCATCCAGATCCATAAGCAGGAAGTCCCTGGCAGCATCCAGACTTGAGCTAATAAAACAGTCAAGTCATAAGTACCAGACAATGACCACCTCCAATTACAGATGATCTAGCCATCGCCTCTTGATATTTAATGGCAAACCATCACTGAATCCCCTGCCATCAATATCCTGGGGATTAGCACTGACCAGAAACAGAATTGGAACAGCCTTAGAAACTTTGGCTATAAGAGCAGATCAGATGCTAGGAATTCTGTAGTGAGTAACTCACCTCCTGGCTCCCCAATGTCTATCCATTATTTACATGGCTCATGTCAGGAATCTGATGAAATATTTCCACTTTCTTGAATGAGCACAGCTCTGAAAACATTGAATAAGCTCAACACAAGCTGGAACAAAGCAACCCACTTGATTGGTACCTCAAACATTCACTCCCCTTACCACCAATGCAGAATGGTAATATTGTGTACAGTCTACAAGATGTAATGAAGAAACTCACTGAGGCTATTTCAACAGCCCTTTTCAAACCTGCAACATCTACCACCTAGAAAGAGGAAAATCAGCAGGATGCATGGGAACACAATCTGCTGCAAATTCCCTGCCAAACTGCACATTATCCTAAGTGGAAACTATATCGCTGTTTCTTCAATGATGCTCAGTCAAAATCCTGGAACTCCATTCCTGACAACCCCATGAGTACCTACACCATTGTCTGCAACCAATCAAGAAGGTGGCTCACCATCTCTTTCTCCAAGTGAAATACAATGCACATTAATAGACTCACTAGCTGTATGTTCACATCCCGTGAATAGATCAAAAATGGACAAGATCAGGCATTCTCTTACATTACTCTGAAATGCAGGGCTGCCTATATGGCAGTATTCTTTAAGAACTACATTAAAAATTGCTACCAAATTGGTAGCCCATTAGTTTGCATCTCACCCTGATGTCAGCATCATTGGCACTGTGGAGATTCTGACACTGCAAGTTGTACCTGCCTTCCCAGCTTGCCAGGACCAGCTGTGAAGAACATAAGCTTTTATTAGAAAATGTTTTTTTAACAATTTTTGGTACAGAACACAGAACTTAGTTTGAAACTAATAGCAATATGCTCAGGAGGGGAATTAAAAAAAGACAATGTTCCCACAATATTATCTTTTTTAGAAGAAGTCTAGTTTGTCTTCAGTTCCATACTCTTCAACTTTAGCTGAGTGTGTTAGGAAGGCATTTAGAAAATGCCTCAAAGAAATCCATATAAATAATGTTTGCCAACATTGCCCTGTTGAACAATGCAAACAGAAAGCACTAGAAAAACTGTAAATCTATTCAATATCTTTGTCCTCTCAACAAAAACAACCAAAAGAAAACCAAGGGATAGATCAAGTCCCATTAGGCATTTTAAATCTATACTGGTGTCTCTGAGCAGCGCAGTTGGAGCAACAGCAAGACGGAAGTGGAGCGAACCTTCACTGAATCCAGAGGCAGAGCTCCTGAGATGCTGTCAGGTTTCATAAAAGTAGTATGGCAAGAGGATTGGCTGCTGCTCAGGAATAAGTTTTAGGGACTGAGAGAGTATTACTAGGAGGGACAGTGTAAAGTCTTTATTTTTGTGGTTTGTTCGGAATCATAGAGAGCAAGAACCATAGAAATGATATTGCATAGAAGGGGGCTATTCACCCCATCTTGCCCAATGCCAGCCCAAAGACAGCCACAAGACAACCACATGACCTTTCTAATCCCATTTTCCTGAACTGGATCCACAGCGCTGCAGCTTAGAACACTTAAAAGTGTAAATCCAGGTGGTTTTAAAAGAGCCTCCACCACTAACTCAGGCACTGAATTCCAAACATCGACCATCATCTGCGTAAAAATACTTTTCTTTGTGTCTCTTCTAATCCTTCTGCCACTTATCTTGAATCTATGACCCCAGGTTTTCTGAACGGTGTACTCTCTCTACCCCTCAGTTTTGTATACCTCAAATCACGTCACCTCTTAACTTTCTCTGTTCCAAGGAAAAGGTTCGGTTGACGAAGTCAGGTTGGATCTGAGAAAATGGAGTGCAGTCAGTTCAGAGGGAGATAGATTCAAATGGAAAGGCTGGGGAAGGGGAGGGCAAGTGAGGGGCAGAGAAATTAAGGTGACCGATGTTGTGTTGACCATTCTCAATGAACAAGTCGAGTATAGATAAAAGGCCAAATAGAAAAATGGGTCCATGTGAAGGGAGAGTGTTAGAGGTGGGTGAAGTCATCCATGGAACAGGGAGTGGACTCCTATCAAAAAGCACAGGGAAAAGGTGATGGAACAAGAATTCAATGTCATGTCTAGTCCAAAATACATTGAGGCATTGGTGCAGAGGGATAAAGCAGACCGTTGTGGAGTTTGGAATATCTAGCAGCGGAAAGCAGAAGGCCAGAAAGGATACTAAACACCTGACAAGTGGTGGGGGCAGGAGAAAGGAATGAATTAGACAGAAGGGATATTCCAGAGGGTTGTGGGCATCTCTGACTTGTTGTAGCATGTGTTCCTTAATGCCTGTAAAAGGTAGAGAAAGAAAAGTTTCTTGTTAAGTCATTGAACAAGCCAGAGAATGAAGTGGAATGAAGTGGAATGGAGTGGGGTGGGTGGGGGGGAGGGGAGAGCGGGGAGAGAGAGGGCAGGACAACTCGGAGAAAGAATGAGGCTGTGCTGATGGAGAGAGAGTGCATATGGTGGTGCATAGCACTGAGTGTGGATCTCAGGATTCAGTGGGATCTGAAACTTGCTTGTGAATAGAGGCAAAGTGATGGTGAAGGGTTGGTTTTGTGACCGGAAGCCTGTGACCAGCAGTATACCATAAGGATCAGTGCTGAGACTCTTGCTGTTTCTTATATACAAGTGGATCACTTGTGTGTGAATGTAGAAAGCATAATTAGTAAGTTTGTGGATGTCTCAAATTATTGATGTTATTGATAGTGAGTAGGACGATCTTCAGCTAGTCTGATTTGATCAGCTGGAAAATTGGGCAGAACAAAGGCAGATAGAATTTAATCCTGATGCGTGATGCTGCATTTTGGGAGGTCTAATAATAAAAGGATTTATTCAATGAGAAAATCTCAGGACCTCTAGCAGCATCTGTGGTGATAAACTAGAGTTAACAAGCATGGGGCTGGATGAACACAGCAGGTCAAGCAGCATCATAGGAGCAGGAAAACTTGACGTTTCGGGCCTAAACCCTTCATCAGAAATGGGGGAGGGGAAGAGGGTTCTGAAATAAATAGGGAGAGAGGGGGAGGCGGATAGAGGATGGATAGAGGAGAGGATAGGTGGAGAGGAGGCAGACAAGTCGAAGAGGCGGGGATGGATATTGTCACGGTTGGGGCCAAATTGGGAAGGCTTGAATGTGGATTGTAGTCCATTGGGGATGATCTGGTTCCGTAGGCAGGTACTAAGAAAGGTGATGTGGCTGTGGTACCTGGTTTGCTTCAGGACGTGGTCGAGCAGTTTCAAGGCCGAAGAGGTGATGAGAGAGTTGCAGTGGGAGAGAGATTCCCTGAGGTTTGTCCGGAGGGAGGAGGGTAACTTCTTCAGGGTAGGCATCCTTAGAAGAGGCTTCGCAGTGGGGTTAAAATTGTATCAGAGATAAAAGGTACTGCAGATGCTGGAGAATCCGAGATAACAAGCATGGGGCTGGATGAACACAGCAGGTCAAGCAGCATCATTGTTTTGGCTCAAGGTTCTGATGAAGGGTCACTTAACCCGAAATATTAACTGATTTCTCTCCACAGATGCTGCCAGACCTGTGGCACTTTTCTAGCATTTTCTGTTTTTGTTTCTGATTTACAGTCTCCGCAATTCTTTTGTTTCTTTATTTGCACTATGAATCCCTAAGGAGTACTGAGGAACAAAGAGACTTTGGTATACAAGTTCATAGATCCCTGAAGGTGTCTGCACAGGTAGATAGGTAGTGAAGAAAACAAATAGGATGCCTTCATTAGCTGAGGCTTGGAATGAAAGGAGCAAAGACATCTTGTTGCAACTTTGCAAACATTGGTTAGGCTACAGATGGAATGCTGTATGCAGTTCTGGTCGCCACACTATTGGAATGACGTGATTGTACCGGAGAGTGTACAGAAGAGATGCACCAGGATGTTGCCTGGGATGGAAAGTTTCAGTTATGAAGGATAGGCTGTGTTTGTTTTGCTTGTAGCAGATGGGTGACCTGATAGAGGTATACAGAATTCTGAGGCGAATAGATAGGGTAGACTGTGAGAATCCATTCCCCATGGCAAGTGTCTCTAAGACCAGAAGGCATAAGTTCTTCACCTTATGTGAAGAGCAGGTAGTTTACAGGGAATCTGAGGAAAAACATTTTTTACCCACAATGTCATTAGATTGAACACAATACCCGAGAGGGTGAAGAAGACAGGTACTCTCACAACATGTAGGAAGCATCCAGACAGGGCATAGTATTGTATATTTTCTGCTTACTGGCCTTTCCACCATTTTCAATAATCAAAATGGTAGTTTTCAGCCTTTCAGGGCTTGCCTGAATTTTGTGGCCGAGATGCTTCTTCATGGGCAATTTGAAATCGTCAGAGAAATTTCACAATTCAAAACATTGTGTGTTCCTTGCAAATTGTTTTCAAATAAAACTAATTTGCTGAGGCATTGATAAATCTTCCTCCTGCAATCATGATGTAAATGAGTTCCAATTTCATTAAAGTCTTAATTTTCTTCTCAGATTCTAGCTTTTAGATCTTTTAATTTGCCCTTTTGTCATCTTAAGGGTACTGCAACCTTTCTAATACTGTGGCCGCAATATGAATATTTTTCTTCCCTGTCTTTGGCAGCTGTGCCTCATGAGACCTGCTCAAAATTGCAGTGATGTTCATTATGTTGGAGCTTAATGCAACATTAATTTCTTCAGAACCAGTACCTTGTACAATAGATATTCTGGTACGGACAGTGTCAAATGGCCTTGCCAGTTTTACTCCAAATCTTGATATCAGCACATCAATAATTTTTATAAAAAATCATTTAGATTTTAGATGAAATCTTACCTCAATAAAGATGTAGAGAGAGAGAAGCATTACTCCAAGATTATATATTATTAGGTGAATCTTAAGAGAGAATACCGGTTTCTCCTTCATATACTTTGTTCCCAGCCATATAGTGATTAGGTAGAAGAATGTAAGGAAGAATGTAGGTAAATAGGAATCCAGCATAAGCCATCCTTTAACCCTGGGGTCTAAAAAGAAACAGAAAATGACTTCGGATCCCCATGTTTACCAATTACAATCATAGTACACCCTAACTGAATTGGACAAAGCACAAAAAAAAGGCTTCAAGTAATTTCACAAGTTAAATCAAGATAAATTCAAATATCCTTTAAGAAAACCTACCATCCTTATCTGGTTTGGTCTACATGTGATTTCAGATTAACAGCACTGTGCTTTGAAATAACTCCAGAGGCCAGCATCCCATCACCAAGTCACCCTTTATTTACACATGAAAAGTCATCCAGCTCCCTCAGAACCAGCTCTGAGCATGAGGATGTCTGACAATCCTGTGTTTTTTTTCTGTCAGCCAGGTCTCCCTGATTGGACCAGATGAACAATCCCAATCAGCGAATTCATTCTATGAGGTGCACCTGGCTGAGCTTGTTATAAACACCACATGCTTGACTCACAGAATCA
This sequence comes from Ginglymostoma cirratum, assembly GCA_024137785.1. NCBI lineage: Eukaryota > Metazoa > Chordata > Chondrichthyes > Orectolobiformes > Ginglymostomatidae > Ginglymostoma > Ginglymostoma cirratum. The sequence continues at coordinate 1,343,546 of JAHRHZ010000030.1, read as the reverse complement.
TCAAAGAATTCCTACAGTGTGGAAGCAGGCCATTCGGCCCATTGCATCCACATCGACCCTCTGAACAGCATCCCACCCAGACCCATCCCCTACCCTATCCTTGCATTTCCCACCCTAGACACTATGGGCAATTTAGTATAGCCAATCCACCTAACTTGCACGTGAGTCATAGAATCATCATAGAATCCCTACAGTGTGGAAACAGGCCCTTCAGCCCAACAAGTTCACACCGACCCTTGGAGCACCCCACCCAGACCCAATCCTCTATAACCCACCTAATCTACACATCCCTGAACACTACGGGCAACTTAGCGTGGCCAACCCACTTAGCCTGCACATCTTTGGACTGTAGGAGAAAACCGGAGCACCCAGAGGAAACTCACAATGACACAGGGATTCCACAAACTCCACAGACTGTCACCCGAGGCTGGAAATGAATCCGGGTCCCTGGCACTGAGAGGCAGCATTGCTAACCATTGAGCGACCATGCCGCCCCAAATCTTAACTGCCCTCTGAAATAGTCAGTTTTATAAATTCAGTATAAGATCAAACACTAATGAAATCAGATGGATCAACCAGCATCAACCTAGGCAGTAGAAACAATGATAGTTAACAATCATTGTGAAATTGCAAAGTCCGCCATACTAACATCTAAAGCCTAGTGTCAAAATTATGGAAGAACTTTTCCACTGATTAGTCAAGCAACACCCTGACAGTCACAGTCATGGAATCATAGTTTAAAGATAATATCTCAGAAGCCACTATCCACCAGCCCTAGTTATGTGTTGAAACACTGGTACTCATCCGCCATAGGTGCCGTAACAATGGTTTACAATTGGGAGGGAGTTGCCATGGGAGCCTTATCATTGATTCTGGACACCATGAAGTCACATACCATCAAGTCAAACATGGGCAAGAAAACATACTGCTGATTAACCACCACCCCACCTCCCTTTCACCCCCTACCTTCAGCTAATGAATCAGTATTCTTCCATGTTGAACACCACATAAAAGGACAGAGGGTCGCAAGGGTACAAAATGTACTCTGGGTTGAGGTCTTGATTGTCCATCACCAAGAGTGACTTGGTAGCAACTACTACCAATACTGAGTCTAGGTCTAGTGGCCGGTGGTAAGGGGAACAAAATGATGGAAAAACCCTAGCTAACCTCATTTTCATCAATTTATACATCTCAGATACATCTGACCATGACAGTACCGCCATGGCCACCCCTGTGGAGATGGGATCTGTCTTCAGGTTACTCTATTGTACTAAGTGACACTACCACTATACTAATGGGATAGATTTCAAACAAATCAATGAGGGAATCAATGAGGCACTGGGGATAATCAGCACCATGGTCCTGCATCTCCCCACTCTACCATTGTCATCACACCCTGAATCAGTTAAGAGTGCAGGAGGGCTTAACAGGAATAACACCAAGTATATTTAGAAAGTGAGGTGTTAACCTGGTGAAACTACAGCACAGAATTACTTGCATTTCAAACTATAGAACAGCATGCAATAGACCGAGGTAAGTCATCTCACAGCCAAAGAATCAGATCCAGTCCCTACAGTCTTTCCAAATCCAGCCATACATGGTAATAGACAGCTGAACAATTAACCAGGAGGTGGCTCCACAAATATGCCCATCTCAGTGACGTGGCAGTCTAGCACATCAGTGTAAAAGTTAAGGCTAAATAATTTGCAATCATGGTTGATCTTGGCAAAATGCAACACCGCATTTATCTACATTAACTGCCATTCCTCAGCTCAGTTGATCAAGATCTCTTTGTTTTCTTAGATAACCTTCTTCACTATCCACTATACCACCAATTTTGTGTCTTCCACAAACTTACTAACCATTTCTCCTATGTCCTCACCCAAATTGTTTATGTAAAAATGACAAACAATGGACTCAGCACTGATCCTTGCAGCATACTACTGGCACTGGCCTCCAATCTGAACAAAAACTCTCTCCCACCACCTTTTGTCTCCAAGCCAATTTTCTATCCATTTAACTAGCTCTCACTGGATCACATGTAATCTAACCTTATTAACCAGTCTACCATATGGAACCTTGAAGACCTTTCTAAAGTCCATTTAAACAACATCTACTGCTCTGCCTTCATCTATCTTGGTCTTCAAAAAATTCAATCAAGTTTGAGACACACGATTTTCCATGCACAAAGCTATGCTGACTATCCTCAATCAGTCATTGCCATTCCAAATGCATGTAGATCCCATCTCTCAGAATCCCTTCAACAATTTACCTACCATTGATGTCAAGCTCACCAGTCTGTGGATCTCCTGCTTTTCCATGCCGCCTTAAATAATGGCACAACATTAGCCACCCTGCAGCTTTCCAGCATTACCCATGGCTGTTCACAATACAACTACCTCCTTTAGACACCACTATTCCTTCCCTGCCTTCCCACAAAGTCCAGAGATACATTTGATCAGATCCTGGGGATTTATCTACCTTTACATATTCCAGTACCTCCTCTTTGGTAATATGGACTCTTTTCAAGACATCACTACTTCACTACATCACTACATCAAGTTCCCTAGCTTCCATGTCTTTCTCCATGTAAAATACTGCCCTGAAATATTCGTTTAAGATCTCACCCATCTCCTATGGTTCCATACATAGATGGTCTCATTGAACTTTCAGGGACCTTATTCTCTCTCCAGTTACTCAATTGCGCTCAATATACTTGTAGAATCTCTTTGGATTCTCCTTAATCTTATCTAACAAAGTTCTCATGTCCTCTTTTTTGCTTTCCTGATTTCCCTCTTAAGTGTGTACACCTACACCCACAATACTCCTAAAGGGATTCATTTGATCCCAGCCATTTATACTTGACATATGCTTCCTTCTTTGTTTTGAAGAGAGCCTCAATATCTCTCATTATTTAGTGTTCCCTACTCCTGCCAGCCTTGCCCTTCACACTAACAGGAACATGCTGAACTTTCATTATCTTGCACATTCTTCCCGTGCCTGCGTGGGTTTCTTCCGGGTGCTCCGGTTTCCTCCCACAGTCCAAAGATGTGCAGGCTAAGTGGCTTGGCCATGCTAAATTGCCCGTAGTGTTCAGGGATGTGTAGATTAGATGGTCTATAGGGGGATGGGTTAGGGTGGGATGCTCTGAGGGTTGGTTTGGACTTGTTGGGCCGGAGGGCCTGTTTCCAAACTGTAGGGATTCTATGATACTATGATTCTATGATATCTTGCTTTTGAAAGACTCCACCTGCCAGACATCTCTTTATCTGTGAACAGCCTCCCCCAATCAACTTTTGAAAGTTCCTGCCTAATACCATCAGAATTGGCCTTGCCCCAATTTAGAACTTGTGAACCAGCCCTGTCCTTTTCTGTAACTATTTTAAAACTAATAGAATTACGGCCAAAGTGCTCCACCAGTAACACCTCAGTCACTTGCCCCACCTTATTTGCCAAGGGAAGGTCAAGTTTTGCCACTTCTCTAGTAGGGCTGTCTACATAGAAAAATAGAAAATAGGTGCAGGAGTTGACCATTCAGCCCTTTGAGTCTGCAGCACCATTCAATACAATCATGGCTGATCATGCAATTTCAGTATCTTATTCCTATCTTTATCCTTTGATCTGTTTAGCCACAAGGGCCATGCCCAACTCCCTGTTGCATACATCTAATGAACTGGCCCCAGCAGTTTCCTGTAAAGAAAATTCCTAGGTTCACGTCTCTGAGTAAAGAAATTCTTCCTCATCTCAGTCCTGAATGGCTTACCCCTTATTCTTGGGATGAGAAAGTTTTCTTGAACACCTGTAACAAATTCCTCCCGATCCAAGCCCTTAATATATGACAGTCACAGTCTAGGTTTGGAAAGTTAAAATTCCCCACTATTACATCCCAATTATTCTTACAGCTATCTGTGACAAAGAACAAAGAACAAAGAAAACTTACAGCCCAGGAACAGGCCCTTCGGCCCTCCAAGCCTGTGCCAATCCAAATCCACTGTCTAAACCTATCGCCCAATTCCTAAGGATCTATATCCCTCCGCTCCCCACCTACTCATGCATCTGTCCAGACGCACCTTAAATGAATCTACCGTGCCTGCCTCTACTACCTCTGCTGGCAACGCGTTCCAGGCACCTACCACCCTCTGTGTAAAGTACTTTCCGCGTGTATCCCCCTTAAACTTTTCTCCTCTCACCTTGAACACGTGACCCCTCATTATTGAATCCCTCACCCTGGGAAAAAGCTTATCTCTATCAACCCTGTCTATACCCTTCATGATTTTGAAGACCTCAATCAGGTCCCCCCTCAATCTCCTTTTTTCTAATGAAAACAATCCTAACCTACTCAACCTCTCTTCATAGCTAGCACCTTCCATACCAGGCAACATCCTCGTAAACCTTCTCTGTACCCTCTCCAAAGCTTCCACATCCTTTTGGTAATGTGGCGACCAGAACTGTACACAGTATTCTAAATGTGGCCGAACCAAAGTCTTGTACAATTTTAACATGACCTGCCAGCTCTTATACTCAATAACCCGTCCGATGAAGGCAAGCATACCATATGCCTTCTTGACCACTCTATCCACCTGTGCAGCCACCTTCAGGGTACAATGGACCTGAACTCCCAGATCTCTCTGCTCATCAACTTTTCCCAAGGCTCTTCCGTTTACAGTATAGTTTGCTCTAGAACTAGACCTCCCAAAATGCATCACCTCACACTTGCCCGGATTGAACTCCATCTGCCACTTCTCCGCCCAACTATCCAGTCTATCTATCTTCTCCTGTATTCTTTGACAATCCCCTATGCTTTCTGCTACTCCCCCAATCTTCGTGTCATCTGCAAACTTACTGATCAGACCACTTATGCCTTCTTCCAGATCATTTACGTATATCACAAACAACAGTGGCCCCAGCACTGATCCCTGTGGAACACCACTGGTCACCTTTCTCCATTTCGAGAAACTTCCTTCAACTACTACTCTCTGTCTCCTGTTGCTCAACCAGTTCTTTATCCACCTAGCTAGAACACCCTGTACACCATGTGACTTCACTTTCTCCATTAGTTTACAATGGGGAACCTTATCAAATGCCTTACTAAAGTCCATGTAGATGACATCTACAGCCCTTCCTTCATCTAGCAACTTGGTCACTTCCTCAAAGAACTCTATTAAGTTAGTAAGGCATGATCTCCCCTGCACAAAACCATGTTGCCTATCACTGATAAGCCCATTCTTTTCCAAATATAAATAGATTCTATCCCTCAGTACCTTCTCCAGCAACTTTCCCACCACTGACGTCAGGCTTACTGGTCTGTAGTTACCTGGAATATCCCTACTACCCTTCTTGTACAGGGGGACAACATTAGCAACTCTCCAGTCCTCCGGCACTTCACCTCTGTTTAAGGATGCTACAAAGATATCTGTCAGGGCCCCGGCTATTTCCTCTCTCGCCTCCCTCAGCATCCTGGGATAGATCCCATCCGGTCCTGGGGATTTGTCCACCTTAATATCCTTTAGCCTACCCAACACATCATCCCTCCTTATGTCAACGTGATCCAGAGTAAACAAACTTCTATCTCTAATCTCAACATTCATCATGTCCCTCTCCTCAGTGAACACTGATGCAAAGTAATCATTGAGAATCTCACCCATTTTCTCAGGTTCGACACAAAACCTTCCTTCCTTATCCTTTAGTGGACCAACCCTTTCTCTAGTTACCCTCCTGCTTCTTATATATGAATAAAAGGCCTTGGGATTCTCCTTAATTCTGTTGGCTAAAGTTATTTCATGACCCCTTTTAGCCCGCTTGATTCCTCGTTTAAGATTGGTCCTACTCTCCCGATATTCCTCCAAGGATCGTTCTTTTCTTAGCTGCCTGGACCTTATGTACGCTTCCCTTTTCTTCTTGGCTAGTCGCACGATTTCTCCTGTCATCCACGGTTCACGAATCTTTCCTTTCCTTTCCCTTGTTTTCAAAGGGACATGCCTATCCTGCACTATCTTCAACCTATCTTTGAAAGCCTCCCACATATCAAATGTGGACTTCCCTTCAAATAGCTGTCCCCAATCCACATTTGCCAGCTCCTGCTGAATTTTGATATAATTGGCCTTGGCCCAGTTTAGTATTCTTCCCTTAGGACCACTCTCATCTTTGTCTACGAGTATTCTAAAACTTACAGAATTGTGGTCACTATTCCCAAAGAAATCCCCCACTGCAACTTCTACCACTTGGCCTGGCTCATTCCCCAACACTAGGTCCAATATGGCCCCTTCCCTAGTTGGACTATTGACATACCGCTCTAGAAAACCCTCCTGGATGCTCCTTACAAATTCTGCCCCATCCAGACCTCTGACACTAAGTGTATCCCAGTCAATGTTGGGAAAATTAAAATCTCCCATCACCACCACCCTGTTACCTCTACATCTTTCCATAATCTGTCGACCTATTTGTTCTTCTACCTCACGCTCACTGTTGGGAGGCCTGTAGTACAGCGCCAACAATGTAACTGCACCCTTCTTATTTCTCAGCTCTACCCATAATGCCTCACTACTCAAGCCCTCCATAGTGCCCTCCTTTAGCACAGCCATGATATCATCCCTGACCAGCAATGCAACTCCTCCCCCCCTTTTACTTCCCTCCCTGTCCTGTCTGAAGCATCTATATCCTGGGACATTTAGTTGCCAATCATCCCCTTCCTTCAACCAAGTCTCTGTGATCGCAATAACGTCATACTCCCAGGCACTAATCCAAGACCTAAATTCGTCTGCCTTACCCACTATACTCCTTGCATTAAAGTATATGCACTTCAGACCACCAGTTCCTTTGCGTTCATCTGCTCTCTGCCTACTTATGACCTCCCTACATATTTGCTCCTCAATTTCCCACTGACTATTAGGCTAGAGTACAATCCTAAGATTATCATCTACTTATTTCTCAGTTCCACCCATATAGCTTCACCAGACAATCCCACAGGATTATCCTCTCTATGTACACCATGATATTTTCCCCTAATCAAAAACAACAGTCCACCTCCTCTCTTGCCTTCCGTTCTATCCTTCCCATAGCATCTGTACTCTGAAACATTGAGCTGTCAGTCCTGTCCATGCTTCTGTAATGGCTATGATATCTCAGTCCCATATTCCCATCCATGCCTCGAGTTCAGCTGCTACACCTGTCAGGCCTCTTGCACTAAAATAAATGCAGTTTAATTCACCAATCTTTCCTCATTCTCTGCCATGCTTTTGCCTGCCTTAAATATTTAACTTGCTCTCATTACCTTTTGCACCAGCCTCAACCTTCTCTTGTCTCACTACTGCTTAGGATCCCACCCCAATGTCAGGCAAGCTTATATACTCCTGAATAGCTCTAGCAAATCTCCCTGCCAGGATATTGGAAACCTCCAGTTCAGGTGCAACTGTTCCTTTTGTACAGGTCATTTCTGCTCCAGAAGAGATCCTAATGGTTCAAAAATCTGAATCCCTGCCCCCTGCATCAGCTCCTCAGCCATGTATTTATCTGCTCTATCCTCTTATTCCTACTCTCACAAGCACATGGCACCAGCAGTAATGCAGAGATTGCTACCCTTAACCTGCTGCCTAACTCGCTCTATTTACTCTACAGGGCCTCATCCCTTTCTCTACCTATGTCATTGGTACTAATATGTACAATGAACTTCGGTGCCCATGCTCTCCTTTGAGCATGTGCTGCAACCACTCTGGGTGATCCTTGAACCTGGCATTAGGAAGGCAACATACCATCCTGGAGTCTCACCTCACAGCCATGGAAATGCCTGCCTATGCCCCTGACTAAACAGTTGTTCATTAGGACTTTCACACACCCTGCTTTATAGTAGTGGGATGCCAAAGATCTGGCTGCCACTGCTATTTTCCCCTGGGAAGCTATGCCCCCCAACACTTTCCAAACCAGTATATTTGTTTGAAAGTGATAGCCGTAGGAGAATCCTGCACAACCTGCCTCCCTCTCCGTATGGTTCACCCATCTATCTGACAACACCTGCAGCGTGACCACCTTCCTAAATCTACCATCTATCACATTTTCTGCTGCTGTACACTCCTCAATGCTTCCAATTGCCACTTCGGTTGATCTATGTGGTCTGGGAGGAGCAGCAGCCAGACACACTTCCTGCAGACATAGCCATCGGGGACACTCAACTACTGCCTGATATCCCACATCTGATAGGAGATGCATGCCACTCTACTGCCTGCCATCTCTGCCCCTTTCACAACTAGCAGACTTTGGGGATAAAAAAGAAAGTCTTACCTTTCCCTTATCTTGTTGCTGCACACCTTCCTCAACAAAACTCTGAGATCTAACCAGCAGAACCTCTGCCACAAAGCAGCCCTTGCAAAAATAGCCAGAACAAGGCACAGCAATGCCTCACACTCTCTCACTCTCTCTCAGTCTCATTCTCACTCTCTCTCTCACTTTCTCATGCTCTAATGCTCTTCTCACACACACACTCTCTCTTTCTCACACACACTCTCACACTCTCTCACTCTCTCACTCACTCTCACACTCTCTCTCATACAGGCACTATCTCTCACACACTCACTCTTACACGCACTGTCTTTCTCAAACTCAATCTCTCTCTCACTCTCTCTCACACCCTCTCACGCTCTCACACTTTCTCTCAATCTCTCTCTCACACTCTGTCACACTCTCCCACACTCTCTCACTCGCATTCACTCTCTCACACACTGTCTCACTCTCTGACATTCACACTCTCTCA